>JAJPUD010003199.1:50240-153905 GCA_023553655.1 Myrmecobius fasciatus
TCTGGACATCCATTTTCAGAAGGACATTAATCAACCAGAATAGCAATTTATCTGTAATTCTTTCATGGGCCTACTTTTTCTCATACATAATATTCTTTCTTCAAACTCTTGTCCATGCCTTTGCACAAGCTGTCCCTCAGGTTTGGAGAACTGTTCCTCTTCACCTCCAACTCTTAGCTTCCCTGGTATCCTTCAAGGCTCAGTTCAAATTTTATTTTCTTCATAAGTCCTGGTCCTGCCCACTTTTATTCCCTTACCCTCTAAGATTATTTCCAATTTACACACATATACTCATATATACATATATAACACAATGCACATATAAACACATATAATGTATCTGTTATTTTATAAATATATGAACATGTATACATATATGTATGCATGTATATATATGTGTGTGTATCGGTATATATATAAGTATATTATATACACACATATATATACTTATATATATACCGATACACACACATATAATATGAAAAGAACCATTTGTTGTATAGTTATGTCTGTGCCTTCATGACCCCAGATGGGGTTTTCTTGGCAATTCATTTTCATTTTATAAATGGGGAAATTAAGTGTCCAGGGCCATAGATAGTTTTGAGACTGGTTTTGAACTCATGATGATGAATCTTCCTGACTCCAGGATGGTCCTTTATCCACTGTACCACGTGGATGCACTGAAAAGATTTCTGTTTCTGTCTCTGTTTCTGTTTGTTTCTCTCCATCTCTGTCTCTCTCCTTCCTTTACTCCTCTCCTTCTCCTTATCAGTTTCTCCCTATCAGATTATTTATATTATATATACATGTATGTATATGTGTGTGTGAGAGAGACAGAGAAATTGGAGATAATTTCAAAGGAAAGACATTTGAATTAAACGACATCAAGAAAGACTTTTTATTGCAGAAAGTGAAATTTTAGCTAAATTTGAGGGAAGGTAAAGAAGTCAAGAAGTGGAGATGGGAAGGGAGAAAGTTATAGGTATGGACGACAGCCAATAAAAAAAGCACCCAGACCAATGTTGTACATGAGCCACAAAGAGCAAAGGGACCATTAAATCTGCATAGTTCTATATCTAGTCTATCATCTCTGGTTCTTTTCTTCTTGTCTCACTGATTAAAATGTGAGCTCATTTAGATCAGGAAAAGTATTTCTGCTTCTCTATGTAATAGCCTGATGCTCAGCACATTGTCTGATACGTAGGAAGCTTTTAATATATACTTTCTGCCTGGATTATTGATGTATGAGGTTTGTTTTAGGACCTCTGCCTAACCAATATGTAGTTTCAGCATATCCCATAGCCTTCCTTTATAAAAGGTGCTAGACTTGAGATTCTGTGAAACTCTAAGAAACAGACAGGCCTTTAAATTGTTCCTGTAATTCTAGGGAAAATTTTGGTTCAAAGAAATTATCACCACTAGAGAAATATTGAATATGAGCAACTGATTAAAAAAAATCTTCAAGCATGTTCCTCAAAACACACATGCTTATAATTTGCATAATACCAAACTGTTACCTCTCTAGCACTCAAAACAGGTCCCCCGTTTGCTTGACTACAGAGACAAAATAATGATAATTTTTTGGAGTCAAAAGGGACGCTGATTTCTGGCTCCAGCTCTCCTCTTGCAGTGCTGTTACGGAGTGATTACACAGTACTCTATATACCATGCATGGAAAGAAACAAAGAACTCAGCTGATCCATCCAAGTTTTCAAAATAGATTGTCTGTCCAGGACTCCAAATATTCGTTTAATGACAGGTTTTATAGCACAATATAGTTTTCTTCCTACAGGGGAAGGAATCAGGAAGGGGGTGAGCATTCCCCAGAGGGTATCCATTATTGCCATCCAGAAAGCAAGCTTGCTAAACGGATGTTTTGTGCTATGCTTGGAAAATTATCAATGTCACCACTTTAGTGAGATCTAGTTTGTCTTGGGGGAAACTGGTGATTAGTTAACTGAGATACAGTAGGATATTTGAACAATATTTGCATCTTGGCTGGATCCCAAATACTTGGCAGCTACTTTGGAAGTGATGGTTTTTACATTAAAATTGATGTGTATATTTATGCTGTTGAAGTGTGTTAGGCTCCTCTAGACCTCCTTACTTTGGAATGAGGTGATCCACATATGGCTGGCACAAATCACTCTTTTTTTGTGGTTTTTTTTTTCGTGCTTTTCTAGCCAAGAGCCCTAGTATCATATATTTGGTTTAATGCATCTGCTTATATTTGTAATATGTTTTGCTTGGAATGTTGAACATTTCCATTTTGATTCTTTTCAAAAAAGGATGACAGCCAGAAACCTAAGCAGGTGCCATATGGGGAGCAGAAGTCAGATGACTGGAATCAAATCAAATCAAGTCAACAAATATTAATCAAGGGCCTACTCTGGACAAAATCTTGTACTGGGCTCTATTAGGGACATTTGTGATGTCAGAGAAATGAGTTAAGCACATGTGAGATCATACCACAATGTAAGATTTAAAGACATACCATTATTTTCTAAGTGAATAGCACAGATAGTAAGTGTTCCAGAAGTTCTGAGGAGAGTTCTAGGACACTGGGAAGTCAGGAAGTGGAGAGACACAGGTATTTTATTTCTTGTGATACAGAGGAAAAAGGCAGAAATTGCAGAAGGTGAGAAATGCTCAGAAAACTACTATCTTACTTTGTTGTTTAGTAGTCTAGTAGTTTGTGATCTCATTTGGAGGTTGTTTTTTGGTTTGTTTGCTTTTTTTAAAATAAAGATATTGGAATGGTTTGCCATTTCTTCTCTAGTTCATTTGAAAGATGAGGAAACTGAAGGAAACAGGGTTAAGTGACTTGCCCAGGATGGCACAGCTAGGAAATGTCAGACTTGAGAGCAGGAATATGCTGGTTTGACCCATCATTCTACCCACTGTACCATCTAGCTGCCCTTTATTTTACAGAGAGGGAAAATTGAGGTCCTGAGAGATTATGTGACCCGGTCATTAATTCCCCTCTCCAGCTCTCACCATTGCAGTAGCAGCTAAAGGAAGTGGCTAATTGCCCCACCATTTCTCTGAATGTTTTTTACAGGTGCTAAGATGCTGGAAGGTTGCAGCCATGGGAGTGCTTTTGTAGTGGTAAATGTAGGCTGTTGTTTGGTGCATAGAATAAATGAATAGATAATAGATTATGTGTGGTGGAGAAAGCATTTGGTTAGAGGTTGGAGGATGCAGAAGAGATGGACAGGTGGCCGTGTGTGGGCTGTTGCAACATCCCAAGTTTTGGTCAGCTGTGGTGTTAGTCCTGGGTCGCTTCTTCTTGCATTTCACTAGAGTGGGTGGGTGGATGGATATATTTGTGGTTTGCTCCAAAGTCCCCACACTGCTTGTACCAGTGTGGGAAGGAAGCGATAATGAAGTTCTGAATACATATCCAATCTAGAACTACTTATCTGAATTGTTCCAGTTGGATATGCTTCCAGTTTCCCTTCACTAGGTATGAGAGAAGAATGTGATAAGAATAAGGAAGAAGGCAGAAGATTACAGGCATCATTGCATAAGGCTTATGGAAACTGATTTAGGAGATAAAAGTTGAACTTGGAGCTAAAACACATGATTTCAAACCTTATCTCTAGTACATAACGATAATAATGAATAGTTAGGGGATGCTAGGCGGCAGAGGTCCCTGGGCATGGACTCAGGAAGACCCATTTTCCTGAGCTCAAATCTGCCCTCAGACATTTACTAGCTGTGTGACTCTGGGTAAGTCACCTCACCCAGCTTGCCTCAGCATCCATATCTTTAAAACGAGTTGGACAAGAATAGGGCAAACTACTCCAATATTTATGCCAAGAAAAGTCCAAATGGGAGTAGACATAAAAGACTCAACAATATAGTGAATTAAAGTTCTCAAAGATCGTTACATGCATTATTTCATTTTATCTTTACAGCTAACCTAGGAGAGTGGTGCTGTTATTATTATCCCTATTTTACATATATATACATAGAGGACAAATGATTTGCTCAGGTCACACCTTTTATCTATGTGACCTACAAGTCACTTAATATCTCTGTGCTCAGGTTCTCATTTGTCAAGTGAGAAAGTTTGTTGATTACTTCTGAGGATCTTTCTACCTCCGTCTATGAACCTCTGATCCTAGAAAGTCCCACAAGGATTCATGAACAAGAGCTTGGAGCTTAGCCGTGGGACAGAGAGACAGGAACAAAAACTATATTAGTTTGGTTCAGAGGTAAGGCTGAGAAAAGGTATCATGTAGCTCTTAGCAGAAGAAAGAGCAGCGGTGACAGGCTTGACACCTTGGGGTCACAGCCGCCAGCCAAAATGCAATTCCACATATATGCAGTGTGGATAGCACTTCTGGTCACGGGGAAATCTTTAAAGCTCTCAGAACACACAGGAAAAAAGACAACAGGATCATTATTTGTGAAGAGGGAAAATACAAAGATAGCCTTGATTTATATAAACTCTTCCTACAGAATAGAAAACTTACAGAATCAAGAAAGTAGGGCATGTTTGTTATTGTTATTGTATTTTTTAATAGAACTTGAAGGCTTTGACATTCAAGGCAGAGCACAAACATAACATCAGGTATTATGGGTGCCATTTACCAGCAAAGTGTGATGTTGAGTCCCAAGCCTATATTATTATTATTATTGATTTTTAAACCATGAATTATGATAATAAAACATACATTTGTTTAATCGGCAAAGTATGTTTGTAAGACCATAATTTTATTTTTAATTATTATTATTATTATTATTATTTTGCTGAGGCAATTAGGGTTAAGTGACTTGCCTAAGGTCACACAGCTAGGAAGTGTTAAGTGTCTGAGGTCAGATTTGAACTCAGTTCCTCCTGACTTCAGGGCTGGCGCTCTATCCACTGCACCACCTAGCTGCCCCCAAGACCATAACTTTAGAAATGAATAGGACCTTTTCTGCCCCAGTCTCTTGCTTTACAAATGAGGAAGCAGTTTCAGATTCAGTGATTTGTCTGCGGTCTGGTGCCTACTTGACCTAGAGCTCCTTCAGTGTGCTTGTGATGCAGGTTGGGAGTATCTCATTATTTTGTCAAAGAGGAACAGAAAAGTAAAGGAGCTTGTTAAAATCACAGCCTTGACACCAGAACATGGGTTACTTAACTTTCAGCCTTGGTGTCTGGATTCTTTTCAGGAAACAATTTGTTGTTGTTTTTTTGGTCTTTTCAGTTGTGTCTACCATTTGGAGTTTTCTTGGCAAAGACACTGTAGAGATTTGCCATTTCCTTTTACAGATCATTTTTACAGATGAGGAAACTGAGGCAAATAGGGCAAAGTGACTTTCCCAGGGTCACATAGCTAGGATTTGAACTCAGGAAGATGAGTCTTCTTGACTGCAAGTCTGGTACTCAAATGTACAAGTTTTGACTCTAGTCATACCCTTCTTCAGGAAAAAATTTTTAACTCAGTCTATGGGAAGATATTTGTTATGGGAACTTGTAACATGCTTCGTTTAATGTATTATAATTGTGAGCAGCTAGGTGGCACAGTACATAGAGTGTACATAGACCTTCTCTAACAGAGAAGTTTAAGCATATTTAAGGGGAACATCTTGAGGATTCTAGCAAAAGGACTTAAAGGAGCTGTGTGTTACTATTTTGTCTCATGCAAATGAGTCCATTTTCCCCCTAAAAGTCTGTCACAGAATTTGGGGAGAATGTTTTTTTTTGTTTTTTTTTAAACTATATTTAACCACTTAATAAATACCCCTTGCTGAAAACTAATTAAATCTGGTTGACTAATTGATAATCAACTAATAAATATGAGGGGAAGTACACTGGTGGGGCTTGTGAGATATAGTATTAAATAGCGATCCCTGATCACTGAGCGCTGTCCCTAAACTCTGAAGAACGGCTGTAGTTTTTGGGGCACCTAATCTGCCAATGCAAATGGGGATTGGGAGAACACCAAGAGTTTATGTTGGCTCTACAAGTTAAGAAATAAAGGAGGGATCAGACTAAAGAAATCTGAGTAAGGAGAAATGCTATTATCTCAGAAGAGCCAGGAATGGAAGTCAAGCTCATTAGCCTGGAGTTTGCAGACTCCTTTGTCCTCCCCTTTTGAAAAATAGGGCATTTGCCTTTCTCCAATCCATTCCCATTCTAGACAGGTAGCTGGCACAGGGGGTAGAGTGCCAGGTCTGGAGTCTGGACTACTCATGCTACTATGTTCAAATTCAGCTTAAGACACTCACTGCTGTGTCAGCCTGGGAAAGTCTTTTAACACTGTTTCAGTTTCTTATCTGTAAGATAAGAAGATCTGGAGAAGGAAATGGCAAACCATTCCAGTATCTTTACCAAGAAAATCCTAAATAGGGTCATGAAGAGTCAGACACGACTGAAAAATGACTGGACAAAAATCCTCTCCCCTTCTTCATGATCAGAGATCATCAACAATTGCTTAACATTCCTTGTTTTTTAGAATAGGTCTCAAGTAGCAGCTTCTTTAGTTATTTTTTTTAACCTTTTAAAACATCAACTTTAATTAAGGCAAGCAAAAAATTACCTTCTTCAGTTTAGATAGAGCAGTCTACTAGCTGTGCAGAAAACTGAGGGCCCCAACATTTATATGATATCTCTGTGCCAGTTTTGTGATATTTCCTAAATTCTCCATTTATTTATTCCTTCTGTACTGCTGGTATGAAATATATTCTCCTAACAGTACTACTTCTCTTCTGTTTATCTTCACTGAGTTGCTATTCATGAAATATGTATGAGATTACTTATGGTAGTCTAGTAATGTTTTATACTATGTACATCTTAATTACCCCTGGAATTATTATTATTACAATTAATAATGATAGCAGATACTTTTCTTTCAGTAAACTTAAGCACTTATTTTACAATCTAATTTATTCCAAACTTCGAGAAAGTAGTTATTTTGCTTTATAAATATATAATACTATACAAAAAGTATGAAACATTGTGTGGAACAAATTTACTTCTATTTTGCAGCAGTCATAAAATGATACCCAAAACTATTAGCAATTAGTCAAAAATAAAATAGTTAAAGATGGTACAAGATAAAATTGGAGCCCAAATCTCTTTATAGTCTTTCTATTGCTTCTTCCATTATATTGCTTTACCTTCTTCATATTGTCCAGCATCACAGAAACCTTTCTTAGGACCCAATCAAGTATCTGAATTATATTCTTAAGTGAAAAGTTCTAACTATTATCTTAGGCAATGATCTAGCAAAACTGATTAGTGAGAGTGCACTGACATTGTTAAGGTTAATGAGATTGTCATTAACAATACATATTTATATTCAAATAGATTAGAATAATTATTTCACTGGATAATGTTAACACTTTTTTTACATTGGTTTATAATAACCCTTATAATAACCATTATTACTGGAGCAGTAGCTTCCTAAAACATTAATGGTTTTATAGCTTCTGTATATTACAGTCTTGGACATTTTAACTTTTTTTGCTCATTATGTGAAATGTTCTATTGAATTAAGTATTCAACCTAACATAAACAGCATTTTCTTGTATATTTACTTAAGTTTTAAAGTATAATCCCATAAATTAACACTGCATCAACCAAAGTAAAACAATGTACTGATTTCTGAGTTTTGTAATATAAAATTTCTTGTTCTTAAATTATTAGATAATTTCCAACATTCTTCAAAATTCAGCTTTAATTCCTTTTTTTTTAAATTAAAAGACCCGAGGACATTTCTGCTTTCTTTCACCAAAACCTTATTTTCTTTATATGAAGCACATTTTCTACAAATCAGTAAAAAAAACCCTATAATTAAAATCACATTCTTAGCTCCTCTAAAATATTGATAATACATTAAGTAACTAATTTAAATGTTAATTATCACTTGCCAATAGAAAAGGATAGGAACCAAATGGGTAACTCAAAAATTATTTGCACATGAGAATGAATGGTCAGTAGCTCCAGTGTAGAAAGAATACCAAAGAAAGTTCCTTAAGCCCATGAAATAGTTTATTCTCAATAAATTAAGAAGATTGCATAGAAAAAAGCATCCTGAGTTGAGGGTTAGTCTAGAAATCCAGAAACCACATTCTTCCCTTTATCTCCTTTTGTCTCTTCATCCCCCTTGGATTCTTTCTACCTCAATACAAATCAGAATCTACCTTTTCTCAGAAGACATGAAATCCTTTTTTACTGTCTCTAATGCTATCCACTTTTTCTTCTACTCCTTTCATCTTCTGTGTCTTTCAGACTTTGCTCTGCCACCATGACTCTCTGAAATACATACTATCCATCATGGCATATCATCCAATTCCTACCATATATTGATCTCCAGAGTCCAGAGGATCTCCAATCCTCCTCACTGACTTCAGCATCTGGTTTTGTATTTTTCTCTCTATTCCATCCAGTGCTACAGACTGAAATGATGTCAGTATTTATATTGATGACCTTTTTCATTGATGACCTCCTACTTCATCAATCTCCTCAACTCCTCTGATTTCTATTCTAGTTTATTGAGGTAGTCTCATATAAAACTTCACTATTGTCCAAGATTTTCTGTCTTCAGGATGTTGTACTTTAAAATATCAATCTTAATTCACATGCCCTTAATAGTTTCCCTTTGCTTTGTTCATGATTTTATATACATCATGACTTTTGATATGATCCCATGATTCAGCCTTGTTCCTTGTCTGTCAAGAACAAGGACAAGGACAAGGAAGTTTTTTCTGACTTCACTCTACAGTTTTGAGGTGATAAACATTTGAAGGATGCCCTGTCCCCCATCTTTCAGGCTGTTGCATCCTTGCCATTTTAAAGTTCCCTCTCTGTTTTTCCCCTTCAACCATTCTTATTGCCTACCTTCTCTGCTGCTACTTCTGAGTCACCAAATACTGCTAGAGCCAATCCATTGCTGTTGGATTGCCAATTCCAACACACTCATGACTGGATTCACTATAAATTTCTCATATCTAGCTTTACCTGGAATTTTCATATACATGACAATCTCTTCATCTCTGATAGACTTTTCCCGCACACTTTCTAACTAGTAGATGTTCTAAACCTTTTTTCCCCCTTTTCCTTGATTTCCAGAGTTTATTTTCCCTATCCCGTGGGAGATCTTGTCTACTACTCTACTGAGCAGATTAAAGTCATTATTATGAGATCCCTCATCTTTCCTTCTTTAAAACCTCTCTACATCCAGATAGCTTTCCCCTTATCACCCCTTTCCCTTTGATCCCATCTCTTCCTGTGCCCTCCATAACTGTGACATAACAACAATCCTAATTTTGGTCTTTACATCCAATATAAAAGCGATCTCTCCTCCAAAGTTTCACACAACCCCATGTTTTGATTACTCTTTTTCTCTGATTATATTCTACCTTTTTAGCATAATTAATTGTACATTTATTGTATCCCTTTATTCTATAGTCAAAGTTTCTGAGAGAACTATCACTTTTTATAGTTTTATCCCCAATGATTAACAGAATTCTGTGCATACAGAAGATGCTTAATAAATGCTTCTTGACTTGAATTTTCAGATATTGTAGATATTTATATTTTCTGTTGGCTCACTTGTCAAAAACATTATGCCTCCATATGATGGACAACATTGATATTAAAATCTGATGAATAGCATTGATATTATAAATTGCTCTTTTAATTTCTGTGACAGATAATAACCCAACACCAATGTTTAGGGCTTTGTGTCAAATAATTTAATTCAGACAAGAAGTATCATTCATAGGTTTCATTGTGAACTCTACAGGAAGGGGAATCCTATCACAGATCATGTAAGAAATCCATAACTTTGAGATGTATAAAAGTACAGGATCTCAGAAATGGAAAAGAACTTAGAGACCATCTAGTCTACCCTATAACTTAATAAAAATTCTTTATACAACATTTCTGAAAATTGGTTGTCTATCAATAAATCAAGCAGTGTTTGGGCAATTATTATGTACTAGATCCTAGGAATACAAATCCAAAAAAAGAGATAATTCTTATTTTCAAGAAGCTTACATATTTTCAAGGCCTCTGCTGGGGTGGGAAGATTTTTCCTGAGACAACATATGCTAAGATTGAATAATTCTAATTTGCTTAACCACAACACAATGATTTAACATAAACAGCAATTACTTCACAGGTTGTTGAGTTTTGTTTGGTTGGTTTTTTTGAAACTTAAATCTTTTGACCATAATCAATGATTTCAGGAAACAGGATGTTTTCAACAATCCTAGGAAATCAATTCAACTCAATTTAATAAGCACTTATAAATTAGGCATTATGCTAGACAATGGCACACAAAAATATAAATGAAAGAATTTCTGTCTTTACAAGAGATCCTATTTTGGCATATGATTAGGCTCCACAAATTATTGGGATGTGGCAAGTCATGGAAAGGTTAGGATAATGTAGACTCAAAAATTCTTTCTGGCTCTAAAAACTTATGATTCTTCTATTTGCTTGATTTGAAATAAAAGAAAATTATTCTGCACATCTGCAGAACCTAGCTGACTGGCATCAGACTTTTTAACATGTGGAGCCATTGAAATCGTAAACTCTGCTCAGATTTCAAAGTAAAGGCAGAATTCAATGGCAGAACTTACAAGAGATCTTGAGATTAGACTTTTTTCTGCCTGCTTTTATCCACCTTCAAGCAGACTCCACCCTTGTTGCCAGAAAAGCATAATGCCAAATATCAATAATAAGAAACAGATATGTAAGCTTTCACATGACAGATCTTTGTAACTCCTTAGCTATTGCAGGAGGAAAGGGAAATGCAACACCGATCATAGAAATCATTGCAGCACTCAACTAGTGGAAATCTGAAGGAATAGAACATGAACAAGTATACACCAAGGAATAAAAATGCTAACACTGAAATACAAAACCTTCTGGCATTACAGCTGTACATAGAAGAACTCCTAAATTGGCAATCAGCACTGGCTTTGCCTTATTACCCTTCAAATCTTTAGAAATTAGAGCAAAATTGTAGACATACAATTCTTTTTTACTGACATCACTGAGGTTAATTTGTCATTTCATTAATGACTTTTTTTTCCTGGAAACATTATTTCAGGAATCATTCAATTGTAAAGTTTTTTTTTTTAAAACGTGTTTAGTGCTAAATGATAAAAATAAAAAGAAAAAAGGGGAAAAAACCCAACCCTGTCTCAAGGAGCTTACATTCTGATGGGAGCAACTATACAAATTTGTATATATGGTACATACAGGAGCTTACATTCTGATGGGAACAACTATACAAATTTGTATATATGGTACATACAGGATACATGGAAGGGGAAGTTTACTCTAGAAGAGAGAAAGGTCTCTAATAAGAGGTAGCTCTTGAACTGAGTCTTAAAGGAAGCCAGAGATTCCAAAGTTAGTTAAAGAAAGTATTACAGAGATGGGTAATAGACATTATAGAGTGACAGAAGGGAGATGGAGAGTTGTGTGATGAACCACAGCATTCTGCTAAATGCTAATATGTGAAAGGGAGTAAAATGTTAAAATCTTGGAAAGAAAGGAAGGGGATATGTCATAAAGAGTTTGAAATGTCAATAGGAAGAATTCTTATTTGATTGTAATGGTCATAGGGAAGTTTATTTGGTAGAGGTGTGTCATGATCAGACCTATGTTTTAGGAAAATCACTTTGCCAATGGTGGTACATAAGGTGGTGCAGATATTATTATTTTTATTTTATAGGTCAGAAACCAAGACTCAGAAAGATTAAGAGACTTATTTATAGTCAAATAATAAAAAATTGGCTAGCATTTCTAGTGTCTTTTCTCTGTTAATTATTTTCTATTTATATTGTATACAGCTTGTATTGCATATTGCATTAATTATTGCATTAAATTGTAAGTTTCTTGAGGGCAGGGTCTGTCATTTGCCTCTTTTTTCTATCCTCAACACTTAGCACAATGTTTGGCATATAGTAGATGCTTAATAAATGTTTACAATTCATTGATTAACTTCATATGACCCCTATAATGTGTCAGGTACTTTGCTAAGTGCTTCACAAATATCCCATTTGATCTTTACAAAAACTCTGGAAGATAAGTATTATTATTAACCCTATTTTACAGTTGAGGAAACTGAGGCAGAAAGTGGTTAAATAGCTTGCCCAGGATCACACAGCTAGTAAGTGTCTGAAGCTAGATTTGACATCAGGTCTTAACCTTTACTTAACTATTGGATTTTGTACATATTCTATAGGTATGTATTTTGAATTTATTTTTATTTACTATATGGAGTGGGAGCTCTCAAGTGAAAGTTCCCAATTTTTATAGTAAAAAAATGTATCAACATTTTCAGCTGAGAAGGTTGGAACAGTGGGAGCCATCTCAGGATTGGGATGGGGAGGGAGGGATTGATGATAGAATGATTGATTTATGCTTTTTTGTCTTTATGTAACAGTCATTTCACACACACACACACATATCTGTTGAACTTTCCCTTATTTACAAATAACTATGTAAAATATCCAAGATGATAGCTGCATCTCACTACATATACAATCTTCTATCCTCGTGATCTCTCACATCTCTATGGGTTGAGTGAGAAATTATGTTTCATTATCTCTTCTCTGACTCCATAAAGCAGAAATAAGAGTTGTATGTAGAAATTGTAAAAAAAATGTAAGCTTTAATGTAAGGGAAAATTCTTCACAATTAAAACATCCCAAAGTAGCATGAGGGTATAGTGAATTCCTTTTCTTTGCACATGTTCATGCACAAGCTGAGAGACAGCTGCTGGAAGTAACATAAAGTGAAGTTTCTTGTTCTTGTGCTACTTAGGCTCTGTGGTCCATCCCAACTTCTAAGGTTCTTCCTACCATATACTAACCTCCAGGTTGCTCTCCATTCATCCTCAGTAAGTTCAATACCTGGCTTATTATTTTGTTCTCTACTCCCTCCAGTGCTAGAGACTTTTGTGACCAGTATTGCATTGATGACCCTTTTTTAAAATATTGTGGTCTCCTAGTTCAACAATCTCCTTAACAGAAGCTTCTGAGATTCTCTGATTTGATTGGGTTCATAGGATCATCCATCTTAAGTTGGAAGGGGCCTGGTTTTCAGATATCTGAATCTCTCTCATTTTCATAGTGCTTCAGTGAGCAAAAATTTGGTGAAAACAAAAGTAAGAGTTTCAATTTGATATCCCTTGCACTATTAGATGCAAGGAAAAGGAAATCTGTTTTAGAAAATATTAGGCTATGCCCCAATTGATAAATGATCAAATGATATGAATGGGCATATGATGAAGTAATCAAAGCTAAATATAGCCATGTGGAAAAATTCTCTAATCTACTATTACTTGGAGAAATGAAAATTAAAATAATTCTGATTATTTTTAGATTGGCTAATAGGATAGAAAAGGAAAATGACAAATGTTGGAAGGGATGTGGGAAATAGTCATGCACTGTTGGTGGAATTGTGAACTGATTCAACCAATTTGTAGAGCAATTTGGAACTATGCCCAAAGGGTTATAAAACCATGTCATACCTTTTGACCTAGCAATACAAATACTAGGTCTGTATCCCTAAATAAATTAAAAAACAAAAAAAACCCAAAAAGGACCTATATGGACAAAAATATTTATGGCTGTTCTTTTCTAATGGCAAAGGGTTAGAAATTGACAACATGCCCATAAATTGCACAATGGTTGAACAAATTGTGGTATGTGATTATAGTGGAGGACTATCATGCTGTAAGATGTGATGAGCAGGATGTTCTCAGAAAATGTTAGGCTAATCATATGATTTTACCAGTATAGGAAACTCCTTCCATCAGTCTATACCACTGCTTGTCTATAGCTTATAATCTTTAACATAACTATATATTTATACATATGCTATTTTACTTTTCCCCAATTACACATTAAAACAATTTTTAAATATTTGGGTTTTTTAAAAAATAGTTTTAAGTACCAAATTCCATCCCTCCTTTCCTTCCTCCCCTTTTCCCTGCCTGAGATGGTAAACAATCAGATATAGCTTATACGTTAGCTATCATGCAAAACATTCTATATTAGTTATTTTGTACAAGAAGGCTCAAATAAAAAAAGAATAAAAGAAAGTGAAAAATAGCAGTTTATGTTCAGATAATATCAGTTCTTTCTCTGGAGGTATATAATATGCTTTATCATTCGTCTTTTGGGATTGTCCTGGATCATTATATTGTTGAGAATAGCTAAGTTGTTCACAATTTTTCTTTAAAAATGTATTTATTTAAAATTTAAATACAAAATAGAAAATTGTCCTGATAAACAGAACATAAGAGAGGATTCAAAATATGAAACAATAAATTTCCATCTCAAGAAAGCACATACACATACATATGTAGATATCTATAATCATATACATATATACATATACACATTCACATACATCTACATAAGGTTATACTACAGGAGTTTGCCCTTTTTTTCTTTGAAGATGGATGATATCTTTCTTCTTAAGTCCAAATCTTTCCATATTTTTCTAAATTCACCAAATCATCATTTCCTACAACACAGCAATATTCTGATCTCATACTGTCTAGCTGTTTTAAATAGTCTGTAATAATTTCAATTAATATGTCTGTCATATGAGTTTCCCTATTTTTCTCTTTTGAGTGAATCTATTTTAACTTTAACTTCAAAATCAATGATTACTACTTCTGCTTTTTTTCTAATAAATTCTACTTCTAATCATTATTATTATGTTTGTATGTATGTCTTGTTTTCCATACCTGCTGACTCCTCTATTTCTGCTTGCTACCTTGCCTTGTTATTACTTAATTTACTCCCCCTTCCTTTCTTATCCTCTCCTCCCACATTTTTCTCCTATTCTTTCCCTCTCTCTTTATCCAATCACTGTTAATCTGCATACCTTATCCTATTACTCTACACTCCTTTTATACCCCACTCTTATCCTATTCCTTCCCCCTGTTATTTCTTAATAAATTTGTAAGATTTTTATACCCTTCTAGATGTTGGTTTGTATGTGTGTGCATGAATTGTTCCCTCTTTTACCCATTCCTGATATAAGTAGGATTCTAGAACTAACAGCCCTCCTTTCCTATTTAATTTCTCTGTCAGTTTTTGTTCTTGTAACTCATTCATATAACCTAATTACTCTTTGTTATATTTTCCTACATGGTTTTGCTTTTTAGAATCACAATATATTCAGCTCTACCTCAATCTTTCTTTCAAACTACTCACTGACAATTTTAGACATATGATTTACATTTCCACAGGTCAAGCATAAACAACTGGTCTTGAGTCACTTGAAATTAATCTTTGATGTTTACCTGATATGTCTCTTGGATCTTATATGTCAAATTTTCTATCAAGTTCAGGTCATTTTGCATCAAAATCTTAAGAAGCTGACAATTCATTCAATGTCCTTTTTTTTAAATTTGGGATTATGCTTAACTTTTCTGGGTATGATATTTTTGACCCCAAGCCTAATTCTTTTGCTCTTTGATATATAGCATTCTAAGACCTGAGGTTTTTTAATGTAGCTGTTGTTAGGTCTTTTGTGATTCTAATTGTGATTCCATAGTATTTGAATTGTTTTTTTTTCCTTATTCATAGTTTATCCAATATTACTGATACAGTGTACAGTGTTTTCTTGGTACTATTCACTTCACTTTGCATCAGTTCATGTAAGTCTTTTCATGTTTTTCTGATATCCTTATAGTCTTAAGGAGTTCCCAGGAAGCACTGAAAGATGAAGCTAGCAGGTTTCAGGGGAGGGAATTGAACCAGGTCTTCCTGATTCCAAAACTAGTCTTCTATAAAGCGGGCTAGGTTGCCTATCAAATCCTTCTTTAACTTCTTTGAAATAAGACCATTTTTTCATTGCTAAATTTTGCATGTGAACCACATACATTTTCTTCCAAAACAACTCAGTATTGTTTATGATGAAGTTTTAGTTGACACAATAGCCCTTGATGATTTTAGCCAATTTAGGGGAAATTTTTTGAGCTGCTGTTTCATTGTTACTAGCAATTCCATGTTACTTCCTGATGTTATGCAGGGCACAGCTATCTTTAAAACGCATGAACCAGTCCTTACTTGCATTGACTTTTTCATCTTTTTATTCTCTACATAGTTGCTTCCTGGTGTCAAAAAACTCAAAGACTTACTTTGAATGTTATCTGAACTGAAAAGACATAGAGTCCTGAGTTTGATCCTGAATCCATAAACTAAAGTCTTCCCATCTCAGTCACAAGTTCAGCAGTTGCTTTGAATTTAATGGATTGCAGTGTGGCTGTGCTTTTAATTTCAATGTACATTTTAGTTTTTTTCTTGAAAGATAACTTGCACAGTACTACAACACAGGTCCAGTCTCCTCCTGATTTCAGTTTGGGGCAGACCACTATCACTAAATCTGATTAAATCCTTTTTCTATTCAATTCTCTTCCTTTGCAAGCCTCTCCTATTCACTCACAAGGGTGATTATTGTTCGTAAGCTGCTGAGGCATGCAAAATGATTAGAAGAAACCCTCCCCTCTCCCAAAAGGGTTAAATAGGCAGGGGGGACCCAGTGTGGGATCAAGTATATGCTGGAAATGGGGGAATGATTAAACCTTAAGAGTCAAAGCACCACCAGGAAGTCAAGTGGATAGAACATAGTTGTTTGTTACTTCTTGCTATAATGAGACAGGCATGAGTCAGTTGTATTAAATCGAGGGCTGCTTGTACAAAAATCCTCTTGATCTCCTAGGACAAAAGTAGGGTACAAGCCAATTGATAGATTCATCCTTACTAGCTTTGCAGAGATTCCTGTGTGAAACTGGTCCTGAGTATCTAAAACTAAGACCCACTTCTCACTCCCCCATCCCTTTAATGTAGGTTCAAACACATCTATATGCTTATAAGCTGGAGCCAACATTATAGCCTAATAATAGTGCTTCAACACCAATTTTCTTACAGCTACCTGGAACTGTTTTCTTAAACTTATATTTGAAGTTTCCCTAGAGGGAGTAAGTGTTAATTTAGTAACTGATCCTGGCCTACTGTATCAGTGATCATAAAAATTAGTGTTAGACAGAATACCAGTCTATGCATGTTGTTTAATTTCTATACCATGTATTGTTTTTAATATTTTGAGCATAAAGAATTAAGTATGGATGCTTTTGAGCAGAGGTGTCAAGTATATGGCCTGAGGATACCAAGTGGCCAAATAATACACCTGAACTAGATTAAAATTTCATTGGGACGTATTTAACAAGATAAATAAAAATACAATAAGACAAAGTTCATAGGTAATTTTTTAAGTCAATATGCAGCCTTCAGGAATTTGTATGTATAGTTTAGTGACCTTCTTTTGATTTGATTTTGACAATATTTTTAAATAACCAAGCATGAATAAATTCCAGTAGTAATAACAATGATATCTGTCACTTATATAGTGCTTTTCAATTAAGAAAGTATTTTGCATCAAATATCTTACTTGGCTTTCCAACAACTCTGTGAGGAAGGTACTACTAATATGATATGTTCATTTTACATGTGAGGAAACTGAGGTTCATGGAGATTAAATGATTAGAAGTATTAGCTGTGAATAAATGGTACCATCTTCATGAAGGAACTCTTGCTAATGCTGAAAAATTAGCTGAGATGAATGTATCATTGATATATATCCTCATATATTCCATCTTCAAGTACCAGCTCTTATATTCTATCCATTCTCCCATACTTAAGCAAAAGGTAGTAGGATGCAATAAAAATGTGCTGAATTGTAAGTTAGGAGACCTAGGTTCAATGTCAATGTTACCATTTTCTAAATATATCTCTTTGGATATACCACTGTGTTATGTGACCTCAGCTTTCTTATTTTTTCTTCTAGGAAATGGAGATTAATCAATCAAGAAGTACTTATTAAATGCCTATTATTTGCCAATCATTACATGAGATACTGGGGTACACAGACAAAAGGGAAATAGTTCTTGACCTAAAGGAACTTACAATCTATAGGAAGACAAGAGATAATATGTACATAGACTGAAATGTACAAAACACCTACAAAACATATCTTTGGGACTAGTTTTGAGAGAAGTTTATTATAAAATCATAATCAAAAGTTAGAGAATGAGATGTATAAATGTTATGGATTTGGATAAAAGTCCTGTCCTATCCTGCTGTCTGTAGAAATGGCCCCTGAATCTAGTGGGACTCAAGGAATAAGGCAAGTTAAGGAAGACCAGGAAAATATTTTGGGTGAGGCAATCCTTTGAAAAGAACCGTGATTAAGAGTTGTTATACCCAGACTTAGTATCATATACTAGATGGGCAGAAAAATCCTTATTGAGTGTCAGAGGGAGGTGGACATGCCATGGAAGGGATTCATCTAGTAGCTTCCTTTTTTAAACTAATCATTCTTGCAAATTAGACACTAAGGTCTCGTTGTATGCTGCCTGGTGACTGAAAGTGCTATTAATGTCCTCTAAATTTGGTACCTAAGGGCAAAGTGTCTGTTATCCTATCTTAGTTTTAGTTCTAATTCTAGAAGATTTGCTCAATGTTGGGAGTTTGGAACTAAACACCTGATTTTAGACTACCATCATCAAACCACTCAATTTATTCAAGTTTTAGGGTGAACTTGATGCCATAGGTTCACTTGGTCAGTATCAATATGCCCACAGAAACAAATGCTATAATAGACATTTGTCTTTGTGGCAGATCCAGATGTATAGGATTTAAGAAGCACCTATTTCTTTGCTCACAGACTTATGAAGGACCTCAGCCATAAGGAGGTGAGTGAATCTTAAATTCCCTCATCTGATCTCGTTTGACTTCGTAGATATGTACATATAGAGCCTAACTGCTAACAGGGCTAAATCACACTTCTAGTTACCAGATAATTGGCAAACAGTCACTAGGGAAGCAAACCAATCTATGAAGAGGCAAGACAAGGAGACACACCGTGATTTCTGTCTGAAATGATCACTGGAAAATAGTGACAGTGTCTGAGATGTAGTGTCATTCATGCTACATGGCTCATTTACTGTTTCATGCCTTTTCATTCTCTTATCTTGCTTATAGGGAACACTTTGCTCTGGTCCCTCGGCCTTCAGGAGGATGGAGGTATTGTGGGCTCAATTTGGGACTGGCTGGCTTATTAATAGTCAACAATTGGTTGATGATCATCCCCGCTGTACTTTAGGACCTCAACTGCAGTATCATTTGTTATAGTTTAGGCACAGATAGAAGTGCGCTGATTCAGGCTAATAGCATCTGCAGAGATACTTGTCATTGTGATAAACCAAACACCTCATTTCAATATTATGCTAAGTTTAAAAAAAAGAAAAAAGAAAATACTTTTCAAAGACTATAAAATACAAAACAAAAGAATATAAGCATATCATTTGCTGGAAAATTCTAGTTTATTTTCTTTTACAAACAAAGCTTTTTTTCTACCCAGCCAGATTAATTATTAAATTATAGTTTGGTGAAAATCCACTGAAAAACTCATTTCTTTGAAATGAATGTGCACTTTGGTTCAACTCAGAGGATTATAGACGGTTCTTAGCCATTTTCATCTGAAATTCTAGAGTGTAAATGAAGGAGAATTTAGCATAAAGTTAAGCGTATTTAATAATATTTCAAGATATACCTAATAATATACCTAATAATACCTAGGCAGGTAGCTAGTTTTTTTTTTAACTTTTTTTCCCTTTAAAATTTTGTTTAAATTCTAGAACAAAATCTTATCTGTATTCCTAAGTAGCAACCCTAACACAGTAAAATGATGTACAGATAATGACTGGATTTAACTCACATGTCCCCTTTCCTTTATTTTGCTCTAGGACTTGTAATTTATTTGTCCTAAGGAATTCTGTTTGTATAAAGTCTACGTATTGAAAGAATTAGACTCTATTGCATTTATTGTCATAGAAAGTTGATGAGGATATTGTAAGATTATGTGATTTATCCATAGTCATACAGCTTGTATGAATCAGAAGCAAGATTAAACTTAAACTTGAGATTTTCCTGTATATCTCTACTATATCACATTGCTTCTGACTAAAAAGACATTATGTGATATAACACTTGAAAAATAGAATTCTGGGCAGGTATAGTTGCTATGCTTTACTACTGCTCAAGAAAAAGAAAATATATGAACACATATTGTCCCTGTTCTCATAGATTTTGATTAGAGCCAGAAATCTGATGTACTTGCATGGGTTTTCTCACTTGATATTGTCTAGACCATCTGTATAAATGTAGGTGTCTGTGTATATTTTGGGGAAGCAGGGGAGAGAGAGAGAGATGTGTAGATAGACACAAACACAGACAGAAAGACAGAGGATGGGGAGAGGAGGAAGAAGAGAGTGATGGAGAAGAAGAAGGGGAGGGGGGAGAGAGAGAAAAAAAGGGGAAGAGGGAGAAGCAGAAAGGAGAGAGAGAAAGAGAGAGAGAGAGAGAGAGAGAGAGAGAGAGAGAGAGAGAGAGAGAGAGAGAGAGGAGGAGGAGGAGGAGGAGGAGAAGAAGAAGAAGAAGAAGAAGAAGAAGAAGAAGAAGAAGAAGAGAAGGAAAGGGGGAGAAGTAGAGGAAAAGGGAGAGAAAGAAAGATAGAGAGGAAGAGGGAGAAGGAGAGGGAGAGAGTAAGAGGGAGAAAAGGAGAGGAAAAAAGAGAGAGCAGGGAGAGGAGGAAGGAGAGGGAGAGGAAGAGAGAATTAAAGAGAAAATTTACAGTTGATGTCAGTTAGAAATGGTTGAGTACAAATCTAGCACTTTGAAACTACATGAGACATTAGGAGATAAAGGGAGGCAATGTGGCTTATGGTTAATCTTGAACTCAGAAAAACCAGGATTTAATGCTTTTTCTGACCCATGAATGTATGACCATGGGCAAGTCACTTAATACCTTAGTGTCTTAAGTAATTAGCTAAGAAAATAAGTTACAGACAAGTTACTGGTCTGCATCAAGACAGGGATTTTTCTTTTTCTTTTTTTTCCTTTTTGCTGAGGCAATTGGGATTAAGTGACTTGCCCAAGGTCACATAGCTAGGAAGTATCTGAGTCCAGATTTGAACTCAGGTCCTCCTGACTTCAGGGCTGGTGCTCTAATCACTGTGCCACCTAGCTGCCCCTGAGACAGGTATTTTTTGCACCGGGAGTTTGCTGATAATAATAAAATCACAAACTTGGATCAGAAAATTAGGATACTGAAGAACAGAACAGAAGTCAGCATTCTTAATCTCACTGAATTCTCCTGGTATAACTAAATCTTCAAATATGACTAAGATAGCAACAGGCAGTGATATAAGTAGTCATATCAATGTATAGAAATGAGTCATGCCATTCCATGTTGATGCCTTCCATAAAGACAGAGATATAAACCCAGCTCCAAAGGAAAAGGCATAGGGAAGAAATAAAGAAAGAGATCAGTGACTGACCCTACAATAGTTCTATTCTGTCACTGTTTCCCTTCCTCACAACTGACACTGGATCTGGAGGAGTTTTGGAATCAGGGTACATGATGTGTACCACTAGGGAAGTCACTTAGCCTCTGCCCCAGTTTCCTCAACTATAAAGTGGAAATTATAAATAGCACCTAATGTACTTAGCACAATGGCTGACACAGTAAGTGCTTAATAAATGGCCATTCTTTCCCTATTCTCATTCCTCTTCTTAATGAAATAGAAAGCCCCTCATAACATTATGCCATGAGTACAGCAATCTTTATCATCTTGAGATCCAAGTCATCTGCAAACCTGACATTTGATAACATCTGAGTTGAGGCTGCCAGAAGCACAAAGACCCCATGAGGTTTCAGATCATAGCCAATTGTATACAAATGGCCTAGATGCTAAAGAAGTATTTCTGAACATGGCTATGCTGAAAGGTGGTACCAGCAAGACTTAACTTGGAAGCCACTGAAGAATAATAGCAGATACAAATATATTTATCCTCATTAAATAACAACTTTATTCCTCCCCCACCTAGCCCCTTAATGGCTTTTTTCCCTGAAACAGAGTTTAGCTCAGTTTCTTTGTTTCGTGGGTGTATGTGAGCAGACAGCAACACATTATGAGTGAGAAAGAACATTTTTTTTTGATGGCATCAAAAGAATGTACAGAAGGATTGAAAAAGAAGGGATGATCACATAGAAGTTGTGAAGGGTAATAAAGAAGAATCATGATGCTGTAAACATAATAAAGGAAGGCCCTAAACACAATGATTCCCCTCCTGCCCCCAACTTTCCCTCCTTCTCATGGCAAATTTATGGAACTCCATGGACAGGAGTCAACTGCAATCTATATCATCGAGGGAATGTGCAAATCAAGAGATCAGAGATCCTTTGGAGTATAGCATTTAGTATAGCACATAGTATATAGTATATGGTATATATAAAGTATAGTTAAATAAAGCACCAATGTAAATGTCAGAGCAAAATTCAACAGTCTTTGCTGCCACAATAGAAATTCAAAATACTCACTTGAGCTACTCAGTGATAATTTATTATTATGGGTTTTTTTTTGTAGAAATAATTGCATAGTATTATTCAATTCCATGAAGAAAACACAAACTTTAACATTTAAGAAAGTCTGAGATACTTTAGACCAGTTTCAATGGTCTTGTGATGAAGAGAGACATCTATACCCAGAGGACTGTGGGAACTGAGTGTGGTCCACAATATAGCATTTTCACTCTTGTTGTTGTTGTTTACTTGCATTTTATTTTGCTTCTCTTTTTTTTTCTTGTGCAGCACAATAATTGTATAAATATGTATGCATCTATTGGATTTAACATATATTTCTACCATGTTTAACATATATTGGACTACTTGCCATCTAGGGGAGTAGGCAGAGAAAGGGGAAAATTGGAACAGAAGGTTTTTCAAGGGTTAATGTTGAAGAATTATCCATGCATATGTTTTGAAAAATAAAAAAAGCTTTAATAAAAAAGAAAGTCTGAGATAGAGATGGTAAGGATTGTCTTCATAGCATCCCTTATGAGTAGGAAACATTCATGGAGAGTATATAGCATGTCTGTGGTTCACTGTGTCATTTAAGTGATAATATTAACTTGATAGGACCAATTAAAAAGGGTAAATGGGGTATTACACATTTTGAATAAACTAAAATTTACTCTTAGTGCTTAAATAAACCTTTTTATCTTTTTTTTAAATTACCAGGGGAAAATAGGAATGGAAGTATATTAAATGAAATACTACAAAAAGATGACACATATTACTTCTCTCAGCAAACAAGTGGAAGAATGCTGTTGATGGACAAAGAGATTACCTCTCATATTAAGGAAGTTTTAAACAAATATAAAGTCTAAACATAATGTACAGTGTATGGAGGCAGTTTTGTTTGGGGAATGAAATAGAAACCAATGAACATGGGTTATGATTCTATTGATACTCATGAATTCTTGCAATATTCTTTAACTTTGTAAGATAACACTTAGTTGGGTTTGAACTTGGAGGAAAAAAATGAAGTGGAATAATTTTGTTTCCCTTGTCTTTTGCTGTTCGTACTTATCAAAACCCAGCTCTAGGCTATCCCACTGCCACTCTATTATATCAGTAGTCTTATATGTTTCAATTTGAGTCACACTGAATATCACACAAGAAAGAGATATTACAGATTTATTTTTCTTAATTTCAACTGGATCCTCATTGCTTCAAGGTAATCTTTTCATGTTTTCTGGATTGACTCTGTATTGTATCTCCCAAAGAAGTTCCATCAACCCTTCCATTCTCTCCTCAACAGGTCTTCTATACCACTCCCTATCTGTTCTTTCCCACCATAGAAATTTGTCTGTAATTTTACTAGGAAATAAAAGCCACCCATACTAAACTCCTCTACCCAACTACTGATTCTCTCATCCTTTGTTCCAATATCTAAAAAAATGGACCTTCTGGTTACATAGCGAACAACTCTACACGTACCCTTGCTTCTTGACTTCTCTGTGAGCTTTCCCCTTTGATAATCTCTCACTCTCCTCTGTAGTCTCCCCTTATCTATATCCTTCTCCTCTCCTTCCTAAAAACATATCAGGTCTCTCCATAATGCTAGAATTGAGACTTTTAGAAGAGAAGGGAACTTTATTGGGCAACCAGATTTAAAAATGCTTTGTGAATAATTTTAAATTTGAATTCTTAAGCTCGAATTTGGAGACTGGAACTCTTAGAAAACATTCCCTGATGCAGCCTCTTCCTTAGAGTAAGAAGAGCATACTATATATGACAAAGACAGTGAGCAATTCAAGTTGTGCTGGTCCAATAAAAAGGAGTTTATTCAACAACCTTGAAAGAATACAGCATTTACCTTTCTAGGGAGTCTAAACCACAAGGTGGTACTACAAGTCTTAGGAGACTGCATTATATTCTTGGAGAAAAAGAAACTCACCAGAAGGACAGAGGGTTGCCCTTACAACAAGCCCAAATTCATTTTTCCTTCTGATAGGGACCTCTTGGGCTTTTTATGTGCTCTCTTTTCTGTATTTGTCCATGTACTCCTGTGAATCCTTACCCTCTTATGACTTTTTGGTGGCATGAAATAGACTATCCCAAAACCAATAATCATAAAGTACAAGGAGTGTCCTGACAGGTTTTATAGACTCTGCCATACATATTTGGAGTAAGCTAGAATTAAGCTTTATTTTAAGTTTTATTTGGAGTCTTTTCTGGACTGAATCCAGGTGGAAGCAACGAGCCTAAAATAATAGAATAGAAAAATTATCCCTTTAAAGTCAAATGTCCAGAATCAAAGCTAGCTCATGTAAACCTATACAATTTGGGAGATTCTGGGTTATAGTAACAGAGAAAGTCCTAACTCTAACTGGTAAAAAGTAACAGTCCTTTGAATATGGTAGAATTTATTACAATGAACATATATACTATCCTATATGGTGAATTACTTTAATCCATATTAATTCCATAAAACAATGAGGTCGAATACAGAATATGCCTTCAGAATTCTATTTATTTCTTATACTTGACATTCAATCTTCCTATCTTCCTACTTCTTCATATCTGAAATGCAATTCTTTTCATCTCTGCATCACAGAATTGCTCGCTTCTTCCTTGAAAGAAGAGGTTCAACATGAAACTTTCTTGATCTCCCTCCTCTCTCACATTATTAGCACATTCTCTCTCTGTCTTTATCTCTCTCTGTCTCTGTCTCTCTTTGTCTCTTTGTGTGTCTGTCTCTATCTCTCTTTCCTCTTACTTATATTCATTTTGCATTTCTCTCTAGCAGAATATAAACTCCTTAAGGGAAGATATGTTTTTATTTGTCTTTGTATACCCAATGTCTTTAGGATTAGAATGGGGACTGGACCTGTAGCTTTATTGGTATAGAGAATACTTGGATAAGGAAACTCCTACCAATGCAAGTTGGCATTTTTTCTGCAACCTAAGAGTTTCCTGCAGTATGCATGGTTACATGATTTGTCCAGAGTCACATAGACAGGCTATATTAGAGTCAGGACTTAAACTTGGTCCTTTCTCTCTCTCCATTATTCCATAGTATCTCTTACCTTGCAAATAGTAGGTAAATATTTATTGAATTAAAAGACTGACCTGACCCTGAAATATCCTAAGGTCTTTGTCTTTTTTTTTCTCTCTTTCTCATTTCAAGCAGCTCCTAAAAGTCTACTAGACCCAGCTGCTGTGCCATGTTCCAGGGATACAAAGACAGAAATAAAAGGACTCTGCCCTCAAAGAGCTTATGTTCTAATGGAGTAGCCAATACTGACATACATAGGTATATACAAAACTATATAAGGTAACTTTGGTGGGGGGATAGTGGGGAGATGACAAACAAAAAAGGGTTTTTATAGAAAGTGTCATTTTAGAAAAATCTGGAAAGACTTATATGAACTGATACAAAATGAAGTGAGCATCATACTCAGTAACAGCAATATTGTATGATGATCAGCTATGAATAGCTTAACTATTGTCAGCAATACAATCCAAGACAATTCCAAAGAATTCATAATTTTAAAATGCTATCCATATATACAGAAAGAACTGATGGAGTCTGAATAGAGATTGAAGCATTTTTTTTTTTGCTTTCTGTGTTTTTTATACCTGTTTTTTTTCCTTTGGGCCTGTGTCTAATATAATGATATGTTTTGCATGATTGAACATGTATAATCTGTAACAAATTGCTCTTGGAGGAGAGTGGTGCAGGAGAGAGAAAATTTGGAACTCAAAATTGTTTAAAATGAATGTTAAAATTTCTCTTTATATGTAACTGGCGAAAATATAAAATATTTTTTAAAACCTCATATCTCTTTCTAGACTTCACTATTTTGTTGAGATTATCACCTTCCTTCTAGTCACCCAAGTGACTCTGGAACCATTCTTGATTCTTCCTTCTCCATAAACAGTTAATTGGCAAATCTTGTTTCTTCTTCTACAACTTCTCTTCTGTCCCTCTTCTTTCTTCATACAGGCTCTCACTTCAGTTCAGGCCCTTTGCTTGGTCTTCTGTGATATTCTCCTAATTTGTCTTTCTGCTTCTAGTCTTATTTCTCCAATTTAAATTTCCATATAGCTGTTGAAATAATCTTCCTAATGTATAGTCTGCATACATCATTCTCTCGTTGAGATTTTTCAATGGCTTTGAAGCCTTTTACATAAAATGGAAACTTCTCAGCTTAGCCTTTAAAACTCTTCACAGTCTGACTCCAGTGCATCTTTGCAGATTCTCACACATGTTATAATCCAGCTACACTGGCCTACTTGCCGTTACCTAAACTCAGCATGTTCCCTCTGTGGTTTATCAGCATGGCTGTCCTGTAGGTCTGAATGTACTCCCTCTTCTCCCTCATCCATCCCCTACCTTCCTTCAGTTCAGCTCAGGAGTCACCTTGGATAGGGAACTTCTGATTCACCTAGTCGTCACTATTACTTCCCTCCTCAAACTCTCTTGTATTTGTTTATTCCTTTATGTGTTGTATTCCCTAGTAGAAAGCAAGTTCTTTGAAAACAAGGACTGGTTTTTGTTTTTGTCTTTTAATTCCCAGTGGCAAACAAATGTTTTGTGCATAACAGGAGTTTAATACATGCTTTTTTGAATCACCATGCTTTCTAAATAATTTTCATCTGAAATTTGGGAGTTAGGCAAATATGTAAAATATTTAAACTTTTACTTTAGTTTATCCTAGCATTTAGAACTGGGAGGGACCTTAGAGATCACCTGGTCCAAACTTTTCATTTTACAGATTAGGAAACAGGGATCCAGAGGAGTTAAATAGTAGGTAATAAGTATGAGAGCTGGGATTTGAACCAAGTCCAATGTTCTTTCCACTACAACATGCTGCCTTTCATCATCTTATATATCCCAGAGATTTATATCTACACAGAAAAATGAAAATACATAGATAGCCATATTTAAACGGCCTTTCCTATGGAATGTTCCATAGCTATTTGGAATGACAAAATGGATATCAGGATGACCTAAACCACGACTTTCCTTTTTTTTTTTTTTAATGAAACAAGAAAGTTAATCTGTCTGTTAATAATGATCATGCAAGTAGTATTTTTCCTTTTAAAAGCATTTTTCAAATATTAAATTTTGTCTTTTTCATTCATCAGTGTAAATAGGGTTCTATAGGGTACATACATGGAGATGGGGGTTTTATTCAATTGGACAGAAAATAAAGATTTCCTTTTCAGGGACTATTTCCCAGCTGTTCTGTGCATACAGCTTTTAAAAGGAGCCCCATTGAGCTGATTTACTTTCAGGAAGAAACATCTAATCCTACCAAGGGAGGCAAAAAATAGTGATCAAGGCAAAATAAGAATTCAATATAGCCTTCTTTTTGCTCTAATAGGACATCTGCCTCCTACTTGCTCTAGATGTCTCCTCTCTTTATTGGTGCCAGCAGGGGAAGTGCTTATTACTGCAGGGTGAGAGTGAGGGCAGTACACAATCTGGCAAACTGTTTAAAACAGCCTCTGAGAACAAGTGTTTTTGAGATTTGTATTTAGATAAGAATTGAAATGTTAGTTAGGAGTTAGTATAAGTCTTGTTCATGATGACTTGGGGTTCATCTCACTAATTTTTATAAAAAGAGAAAAGTAAAATGAGGTATTTTTGCTTGATCCCTAAATTTCTCTGTTAGATCACAGCATGGAAACCTCCTGAAAGAAATGTTGAAAGTTGAGAGGAGGGTGATCAAATTCACAACATGGGAAAGGTGTCAGTAGTGTAATTTCAGAAGGATTTCCCAGTATACTTGTCAAAGGTACAAAATAAAATAATAATCCCACAATGGATTTTATTGCGGACTGGGAAGCCATTGTTGTTTGAAAGCTCAGAAATGACCTTATATGCATTATGCATATCCTATGAGGAAAGTTCTGTGCAAATGTTGAATTGGTTTATTCAGAACTTAGGTATATAATTTGAATATTTGTTTCATCAAATTAGAAAATGCTTATGTCTATTCAATAATTGGATGACAGAAAATATTCACTTAAGTATGTTGCAAACATATATCTAGATCAATTGGACCCCAAAATGAATTAAATATATGAAAATCTATAGAGGTTAGAAAGATCCTTTTCCATAGGGAAAAGGGATGGATGTAGAGTAAATTGGAATAAGAAATTCAGAAATCTGGTGTGATAAGGACTTGATAAATAAAATTATACATAGAATGCTAATATGAGAATAGCTCAGTTTTGCATAGCACTTTAAGGTTTACAAAATGATTCACATACATTATTTCAATGGATCCTTATAACAACCCATGAAGTAGACACAATTATCATCTCCATTTTAAAGAGAAGAAAACTGAAACTCAGAAAGGTAATGTGACTAACTGTTACAAAGCTAGTATATGTTTTGAAGTAAGATTTGAATCCTGGTCTTCACGATTTCAAGTCCAATGCTCTATTTTTGTCATTTCTAGCTGCCCCATTTGTAAAGTATAACTGGATCTTGAATTCTTTAGGATTCTGAGGATTACATTAACGTTTATCTTCAAATGAGATGTCTCATAAGCCTTAAATCACAAAGGCAGATTATCCAAGAAAATGGAACAACAATTCTTAAAACATTTCTCCAACCTCCTTTCAGTTGAAATAGACTCTATTCTAGATGCAACTATTAAGTTGTATGGGAAATACTTCAGAATTATGTGATGCAGTATGCTGCCAAAAGGAAAAATGAACAATGGACACAGAAGTTTTTTTTTTTTTTTTGCTTTTTTTTTTAGCCTGGCTTTGGTTAAAAATTAAGAAATAAGTATATTCCCTAGCTGTGTGACCCTGGGCCAAGTCACTTAACCTCAATTGCCTCAGCAAAAAAAGCAAAAAAAATTACAAAAAAAGAGAAATAAGTATATATATTTTTACCTGTTTCTCTCCTTTCTATGCCTTTTCAATGTTGAATATCCCATTTCCCCCCTCCAGATGACATCTAGTACATTCTTGCTCAAACTCAGTTCTTCTTAATCTCATTACAGGATCTGAATCAATACCTTGTCTATTTCAAAGCTCTTTGAATATCTAGTCTTGTCTCTCTTTTTATTTTTTGTGAAATGAAAAGGCTTTGTCTCCTATTAAAAGAATGTGAGAAATCATTAATCTGGGGAATGGAGATTTGTAGAGTGGGGAGGAAAGGGAAGATTTCCACACCTCCACGTCAAATCAGTCTTAAAGGCTCCTCCTTACAACAAAAGTTTCCTTGGGTGACAAAATGCAGAACATCTATTGTCCTGCTACCAAGGAAACTGAGGCTAGTGGATTGCTTGATTTCAGGAGTTCTGAGCTGTAATTGGGATAATACTGTTAGTTGTCCTCATTAAGTCTGCATTAATATGATGGGTTTTAAGTAGAGGAGAGTAGTGGGGGTTGTATGGCCAAAAGCGTTCAATACTTGAGGGGTAAAAGAAGCTAGATCAGATCAAAGTTTAGTGTAGGCAAGATAGGGAGACTAAAAAAAAATCACCAGATAAGTTTCATATTACTTAGGTCTGAGACCTAGTTTCATCACTTACTGAATAATATAATTTACCAAATTGATTAACTTTTTCAAGTTTCAATTTTCTTATCTGTCAAATGGAGATAACATTTATACTATCTACTTAATAGGATTGTTATGTTATAAAAACACTGTTCTGGATAGAAATTTAGATCAAGTCCATTTTGCCTTTCCTCAACCACTAATTTCCTAGTTATTTTTTATTTAACCCCTATGGTAAACCTGAGACAATCCTTTCAGAATGGAGAATAATTAATGAAAACTAGTAGGTGCATGAAACTTGAAGGAAACTTTGAGCCCAAAACAAATATGCAAAATGGTAAATTGAAAATATTACTTTATAAGATAATAACCCCCCAAAATACAAATATGCCTGCAAAAAGGGTAGAATAAGCTTATAGTCAGGAGCTCTTCTAGGCCCTATTGGGCTTACTTGAAGAAGTCATGCAGCCTATCAGTTCCAAACTCCAAATATAAAGAATCAAAGAGAAAAAGAGGAGAAAAAAGTGACAGAATTTAAAATGTGTGGTTCATTTAATTATCAGGGAAGGCTACAGAAACAGCTGAGGGTTCTTGTCCTGTTAGGGAAAGACAGAGTTTCTTAATGTGGTCCAATTATAAAGAGAGAGCGAGAAAACATGTGAAGCTTTCCCACAGAAAAGGTAAAAAAGCAAGAAGAAAGTCTTGTGTACATTTTTCTTATAGTCTTCCTGATATTTCTGGTGTACTGAGGTCATGCCTGACAAAAGTTACTTTTTCCTTTGCTAATGTTTGGAACCTATTCCTCAGCTCCTTCCAAGGACTGAAGACAAAAGTACACCTTTTGTATTCCTTACCCTTGGTTAGAAACGAGGGCTAGTGACTTCATTTTGGGGATGCTGTCCCCCCTTCTTAAAGAAAAATTCAGTTTCAGGTGGATGCCCATCAATTAGAGAATGGCTGAATAAAGATATACTATGGTATATGGATGTTATGGAATATTATTGTTCTATAAGAAATGACCAGCAGGATGATTTCAGAGAGGCCTGGAGAGACTTGCATGAACTGATGCTGAGTGAAATGAGCAGAACCAGGAGATCATTATACATAGCAACAACAATACTATATGACAATCAATTCTGATGGACATGGTTCTCTTAACAATGAAGTGTTTCGAACCAATTCCAATTGTTCAGTGAAGAAAACCATATATACACCCAGAGAGATATGAAATGTGGACCACAACATAACATTTTCATGCTCTCTATTGATGTTTGCTTGCATTATGTTTCCCTTCTCAGATTTTTTTTTCTTGTAGATCTGACTTTTCTTGCACAACAAAATAACTGTAAAAATATGTATACACATATTCGATTTGTCAAGTATTTTAACATAATTAACATGTAGTGGATTTCCTGCCATCTAGGGGAGGGGTGGGGACTAGGGGGGAAAAATTTGTAACAGAAAGCTTTGTAAGGGTCAATGTTGAAAATTTACCCATACATATGTTTTGCAAATAAAAAGCTTTAATAAAAAAAGAAAAATTCAGTTTCAATTAGAATTTAGCAATGGAAACCCATTACCCCAATCCAATTACATGACCCACTGCTCCCTCATTCTCTGAGCAATACCTTTTGTTCAGATAGGGCTGAAAAATAAGGATAGGTGAGAGAAGGTGTGCATATTATTATTTCTCCATTCCAAAGAGCAAGAAAGTAATGAGATGTCAAACAATAATTATGGCACCTAATTTTTTAATAATTTTGACAGCTAATTTAAACATTCTAGAATTTTTTTTTTTTAGGAGAGAACTGGACTTGTGATTTTATCACAGTAGGGATTTCCCAGTGGGTCAAATTCCTTTATTAATGCAGGCATTAATTAACTTGTAGTCTTGATTCTTAACCTGGAGTCTGTGAACTAAAAGAAAGTTATGTAATTATTATATATACTATACATTATAATATATGTATATTCTTTTCTTTTCTTATTTGTTGTTTAGCTTTTATTTCATAATCATAAACTTTGCACCCTACCCATAATTTTTGAAAAAAAAAAGAAAAATGTAAACCAAAGAAAAGCACAAGGATAATGGGTGAGGGGAGAAGATTGGGGTGAAAGGAGCACATTCCTCAAGTATAGAAGAATGGATTAATAGTTAAGATAAAAAACCCCACCTAAATAAAAAAAACCATACCACTGCTATTCATAGGTGATCTTTTTGCTGTTCTTTGTCATCCCATAGTATTCTCTGACTTCCATGATGTGCATGGCTTTTCTCACCTGGGCAAAAACCATATGAAGGACATTCTCCAACATAACATCATTGGTGATCATACATCTTTCCATTATTGATAATCAGCAAAAATATTAAATAGTTATCAATGTGGTCGCATCCATCAAAGAATCTGGTATGATCTTCTGAATGATGGCTTGATAGAGGAGAACCTTTATGACTGTTTGGCTCAATTATGTCAAATGTTACTTTTATAAAGAATATAAATATAAAATAATAAACACAATGGATTTCAACTTTTAGTCAGCTGTGTGACTATGATGATATGGTCTGCTATAGAAAATAGTCTATGAAGATCTATTATTTTCTTATATTCTTAAATTTAATCCCTATATACTTGTATAGATTTTTTCTCAAAAAAACTTTAATAGATATGAAAAAGTAGGTACCTGATCAGTAGTTCTCAATCCCTTTTGAAGAAGGAAGTAATAATGTTTTCTGGGTTTTTTGTTTGGTTTTTTTTGGTAGTTATTAGGTATCATTTCTCCTTCAAATACACTGAAAATGGATCCCTGGGTACATTTAAAACTGTATTACCTTTAGCATGGATTTTTTTTTCATGCATAGTTGTACTGGGGACCAAAACAATAGCCCAAATGAGTAAATGCTAAGTCATTTATTAGTTCTGATGGTCTGAGTGAAATGCATTTGGAAGGATATCACTCTGTACAGATTTAAAGTAAAGGCCAAAATGTTTGTATATAAACACACACATGTATACATGCATGCACATAAACACACACACATACACACACATTATATATATATATATATATATATATAAAATATCGTGTAACTCATTTGCTTGCTTGTTGCATTCCTAATGGGGATACATCTTATAAGGACTCTCATGTATAGAGTCTTTTTCCTTATGTATATGTGTGTATGTTGTGTGTGTGAGTGTGTGTGTATGTGTGTGTTAATCAGTTAAGTGACTGTCCCAGTATCACATAGCTAGTAATTGTCAAGTGTCTGAGGTCAATTTGAACTCAGGTTCTCCTAACTCCAAGGTTATGGCACCTTCTAATTTTGCATAATTTTGACAGCGAATTTAAACATTCTGAATTTTTTTTTTTGCTTTATCCACTTTATCACTGTACATAGAATATATGGTATCACTGTACCATAGTTTTTTTTGTTTGTTTTGTTTTTGTTTTTTTTTGCTGAGGCAATTGGGGTGAAATGACTTGCCCAGGGTCACACAGGTAGGAAGTGTTAAGTGTCTAAGACCAGATTTGAACTCAGGTCCTCCTGACGTCAGAGCTGGTACTCTATCCACTGCACCATCTAGCTGTCCCTGTACCATAGAATTTTGACAGCAAATGGGTGTGCTGCAGCCAGCTTAGACTTTCAATAGCTGATTATTAAAATTTCAATGTTAGCATTTATACTGCAGAACAAATGCTAAAAATCAAGATAATTTATTGCTTTGTCGTTTGTCTAGATTTAAGAAAATGATGGCGAAAATGTGAATTATTCAGATTAAACATAAAAAGTGAGTCATGTGTACATTCTTGGAGGGATGAGGGAGAAGATGATTGCTAAAAATTTACATGCACATCCCTGGATAACAATCACATGCAAAGCTATATTTTTGTTACCCTTGACAAAAAAGTTGAAAATGCCTAAATTTGGCAGAATGAGAAGCTCATCTCATGTTGGATTACTCCTTATAAACATTGCAGAGATCCCTATGAAAAAAAGAGTTTAGACAATGACATTAGTTGGTATAGTTGGTTATATCAACTAATTATTCTACTAAAAACTGATATAACCTTCAAAATTAAATCAACATATACCTAATACTCAGTAAGTTCATTGCAAAGGTAGGAAATGGTGAGGATGATGAGAAATATATAGGAAAGTAGTTCAGGAATAAAGAATGACTTTTAAGTTACAAAAGGGTTACAGATTACATTGAAGGCTCATACCTTTATAATGGGAACATTTTCTTCTGCCTGACATTGAAAATTCTTCATAATGGAACTTAAAATGCCAATTGCTATTGATACCCAGGTCTATGTTTTCTTTCACAACATGACTTATATGGAAATGTTTTACATGACTTAATATGTGCTTTCTCAATGAGGGAGTGTGAAGAGAGGAAGAGAGAGAATACAGAACTCAGTTTTAGAAACATGTTAAAATAATTATTTTACATGTAACTGAGGAAAAATAAAATGCTAAATAATAAAAAAATAAATAAATTAAAAATTAAAAGAAAAGAAAAAAGAAAATTCTTAATAACTTGGCCCCTAAATTTTCCAGTATTCTTACACTCTATTCCTCTCCATGCACTCCATGACCCAGCTAGGCTGACTTTATTAGTAAGTCATTTCTCAAATACAAGACTCCATTTCTCATCTCCATGTCTTTGAATTGGCCATTCCTCTCCCTGGGAATGCTCTGAGTCCTTAGGTCCACTTCTTAGTTTCTCTCATTTATTTCAAGATTAAGTTCTAACCCTACTTTCTAGAGCCTTTCCTGGCTCTATCAATTGTCAATGAATTCCTATTTCAAAGTGCTTTTCATCTACTCTGCATGTTTCTTGTATGTAGCATATTATTTATGTTTTTTCTCTCACCAGGATGTGAGCGTCTTCAGAAGAAAAGCTGTTTTTTGCCTTTCTTTGTATCACTGGCATACAGCACAATGCATAGCACATGATAAACAATAAATGTCTGTTGACTGAAGAAAGAGTTGTTAGGTACTGGAAATAGGGAATAGTAAATAATCTTGCAAAATATGAAATGTATTAGAAAATGTGGGATTGGTCAATGAAGGTTCAGTCATCAGGAGACATGGATTTTGGGGAAAAATTTTAGACATATTGAATGTGATGCCTTTATGACATTCAGGTAATGATATTCAATAGGCATTTAGTAACTGAGGGCTGGAGTTTGGGAGTAGGAATGCTTATGTAAATTGAGAAATCATCAGTGATGAAGTGATAATCAAACACATGGTAACTGTTGAAATGAACAAAGAAAAAGCATAGAAAGAAAATGAAAAAGCCAGGAAAGAGACCAAAGAGATGCTCATACTTAGATGTAACATGAGTGATGATCCAAAGGAGACTAAAAGGAGCAGAAGTAAAAGCAAGAGAGAACAGTATAATAGAACCCAGGATGAGAAAGTGTGTAGAAGAGAGAAGGATAAAGGTCAAAGTGTCAAAAGTTGAAGAGAGCTCAAATAGGATAAGGATGTAGTAAAGGCCATTGGATTTAGCATTAAGAAATTGTTGGAAACTTTTGAGAAAAGGTGGTAACTTTGAGAAAAGTTTGGTCAAGTGATAGAATTATGTAACAGATTATAAGCAAGAGCGGAGGAATGAGGGCAGCAAGTATAAACACCTTTTCAAATGGGAATAATTATTACGTTTGAATTGCATTCTTCCTAGGGTTGTTATGATAACTGTGAGATACTTAAGCAAAGCCTTGATCTCATCAGAGATGATAATTGCCTCCTCAAAAGTAGATTTCAACCCTTCTAGATCTTCTTATTCTGGGTAATTCTTGTCTAAATCTTTCAATGAATCCTCCATAGAGAATCCATTCAGTGTGTTTTTAAAAATTTACTTTTATTCAGGTGTTTCAGTCCTGATCCCATTTTTTTTGCAAAGATACTAGAGTGGTTTACCAGTTCCTTTTCAGCTCTTATTTTTAAACAGATGAGGAACTGAAGCAAACAGGGTTATATGCCTTGCCCAGGATCACAAGGCTAATAAGTGTCTCAGGCTGGATTTGAACTCATAAAAATGAGTCTTCCTGATTCCAAGCCTAGTGCTTTATTCACTATGCCTCCTAGCTGCCATACTGAGTATGCTGGAGGCCTTAAATTCAGTAAATATTTATTAAAAGCCTACCATATACATGTAATTCTGCTATTGAAGGGTTGCAAAGACAAAAATAAAACAATTTCTACTATCATAGAGTTAGCATGAGGCCCTTCTATCATTCACTTCATGTATGTTTGGCTGACCTTTTCAAGACCTTTGATGATGTATATGACAGAACTAAATATTCCCAGGATAACTTGGGACAATCACTTAATCTCTGATCTCTCATTTGCTGTTTCTTATTATACTTGCCATATTTCTTTCCCTTGCTCCTTGGGTCATGTCAGCTTTGATTCTTCTGAGATCATGGTAGTCTGGGATTACACATAGAACACATAGTATCATTCAAAGAATATTGATTCTGAGAGATGGGGCTTTTATGAAAGTGAGCAGAATGGATATTTTGAAACACTTTCTAATTTCTCCAATATAATACAACCTGATATGTTCTTCATAGTCAATTCTGAGTCCAACTCATTTCTGTAACTATGTAAGACATACATATATGTGTATATATGTATGTATATATTTATATTTATATCTATATACTAACTGAAAAACTCAATGACAATCCATTGGATTATATATTGCAGTTTACATCATATATATTTCTATTAGCATTGTTTTTACATTATTAATTCTTTTCCTGATAACGGATTTTTTTTACAATTTACTTAAAGTTACTGGCATCGATAGCATCTGTATATTGCTATTTTGAGCATGAGTATTTAGCAAACTTAGCTGTGAATAAGGAAGCCTTCTGTTTGAATTGTATATAGGAAATTCTTCAGGACACTGCAGAATGCCTTAGGCAAAGACCTGTCATCTTGTTATGTGCTTTAATTTGATGTCAATATTTAGAAGGTTGTTGAATAAAGTTACTTTTCCTAGTGTTGGATCCTGCAGAGAGGTGATGAGAAATCCTTGCCTGGGGCTGAGGAGTCTGGGTTACAGGCAGGATGAGAGCCAAAGTAACCTGAAAATTGGGGTTATTGTCAGAGTATCTGTGGAGTGGAAAAATCCACCAGGGTGAGATAGGAGGCTGCTTATCAAACTGAGCTTCAATCTAGTAATGGAATGGAAAGCTATGGAAAAGCATTTAGTAAGTGCTTAATATTTAATAAATGCTGCTAAGCATTAAGAATACAAATAGAAGATTAAGATATCCCCTGATATTTTAATTAGGGGAGAAAACACATAAAGGGAAGGCAAGAAGCATTTATTAAGAATTTACTCTATGCCAGTTCAGACTGGCTCCAGACCCAGTTCTCTCTCCACTCCACCCCAGCTCATGGCAAGTAATACTTAAATGTTGGAAAGGAAAGGAGCAAGGCAAATGGCAAGGAATAGAGAGGGTCTTAGAGAGCAATGGCAAGACAGATGGCCCCCAACAAAGAGGATGGGGGTTCAAGGGTCATAGTGGAGTAGGCTCTGGGATACCTCCAGCAGGTCTGTCTTCCAGTGGACAGTAGGTATTTGCTATTGGTCAAAACTGAGCAAAAGGCCTTGAGGGTTAGATTAAGGAAAGCAAAGGTCCATGGTTCCTGCCAGTGGTATTGTCCCATCTTTGGGCTGGGTTGGGGAATTGAAGATTGTAAAGGTAGCAAATCAAAATTCAGGGAAAGACAGAGTTGATAATTTGGTCAACTCACTCTGAATATCCACAATTTATGCTTTTTGTTACATCTGTATTCTTTCCTTGTCCTCAGGTGCTTTTGAGGTATCAGTGTGGCAGTGGTTCAATCACACCTCCTGATTTAGCCAACTCTGCTGGGGACGTGAGCATGTATACTGTTTCTCCTGAAGGATACAATTGTATCAGAGACCATGTAATGTAGGATGGATCTAGAGTAAGGAACATAGCACTAATCCTCAAGTCACTGGAGTGGTTACCAGAGACATTGGAGATAGACCTTTTCCTGAAGGACCATGGAAAAAAGCAGTGGAGAAAAAAATGAACAGGCATTCTAATTAGAAGGAAAGCAAGTAGCGAAAGACAATTAATTTCAGGAAGCTATATGTAGCCTCAGTCATGGTGGAGGATCCAGGAAGTAAATGAACCATCTTGGTTAAGATATAAAGCACAATGGAGGTGGTATTGCATCACACACACACACACACACACACACACACACACACACACACACAGAGAGACAGACAAGTCAGTCATATGATGTGACATTGGTGCTTCCCAGGGAAAGCCTGCTGGTCAGGTTACTGAGTTTTAATCAAGGCATACACTGCCCTTCAACCTTTAATTCCTTACCAACTTGTCCTACTATGATTTATATAATTCTTATGATCTATTAAAAATTCCTATTTTTCAATCTCAAATAGTCTCTCAGAGCAATATGGACATCTTTTCTTCTTATAATAAATCATAGATTTAGAGTTGAAAAGGAACATAGAAGTCATTTAATCCAAGTTTTCATTTTACAAATGAAGGAACTGATTCTGAGAGTGATTAAGTGGCCTGGCTAAGGTCATGTGATTAGTATCAAAGGTAGGATTTAAACCCAGGTCCTCAGCTACAACTCCAGCACTATATCAAGCTTCTCTTTATATTCTATGTAGCAGTTGTTCCAAACTTCTTTCATCTTCACATCTCTATGCTACTACTATCCTTTCTCATCTCAAGAGGTGATATTGCTTCCTGCTTTTGCTGACAATACTAAGATACTATGAGTTCCCTCATCTCTCCTATTCTAAAACTCAAATCCTTTACATTTTGTCACTCATGCTCTCTTCCTCTACTCCAGTGTCTGAGAAAGTATTCCCTTCCTACAGTAAATCTCTACTCATGTTCTCTTGTCCCTTTTAGAAGCTTTCCACATCAATCTCTCTACTCATGCTGCCTCCTCTCTTTTTAGTCCCTTGTACTTTGGATTTTTTCTTCTCTGGCCTATTAAGTATGAATAACCTCTGGGATTCTGTTTTAGGCTTTTCCCCCATCTGCAGCCTCTTTCTCAGCATGTCCTGAATCTCCTGGGGTTTAATTATAATCTCTGTGGAGATTATTTTAACACATACCCAAACATAATATTCAAGATTTCAATCTCTTAGCATCAATTATTTGTTGAACATACTCTTCTAGATACTCTATTAGTGGCTTAACTCAATGTGTCCAAAAACTTAACTAATTATTGTTTCCTCTAAACTCCTCTTCCTCCAGAATTTGCTGTTGTCTGTTCAGGATGCTATGGTCCTCCAGAATCACCATTTACCCTTCTTTCTCCCTGATCTCCACGTCCTGTCACCTGCCAAACACAGTTGGTTCTATCTCTATAACATCTTTTGAATCTGTTCTCTTTTTAACTTACCTGTCTCTCCTTGTATACACCATTATCACCCCATTCATGTTGTAATAGCCTCCCAATTATTCTACTTACTCCCAGTCTCTTCTTTGCCTAATTCATTCTCCATACAGCTACCAAAATAATCTTTTTTCCAGTGAACCTTACATTCTCTAAGGACCTATGCAGTTTTACAGATTTATAGTACTATCCTGAAGTTAATCCTTCCCCTCACCCCTGCCACTCCACATAAACAGCAAATAGGAAAAGGAGTCAGCATTTTTAGAGAGCTGATCTATTTCCCTGTACTTGTACTGTTCACATACTAGAGTCACAAAGAAAAGCAAAGATCTATCCACCTACTTGTAGCTCTATGCTTAACTAACCATCTTGTTCTGACTTCTACTTGGTTCAAAATTGCTCTAGAAACTCCTTCCCTGGGCCCAGGAAGTTTGGCTTAGAAAGTAATTTGTTGTTCAAGGAATTCCTGTAGTTCCTGACTTAGCTCAAGAATTCATTTTCACTTCATTCCTTTCTGCTGTCTCTAAAGCTAGAGGAATACATGATTCCTTGGAAGAATTATGTAGCTGTGAAAGCTTCCTTCTAGGAAACTGGGTCCATGTATGTTCATCTGATTCTTTCTTTACAACATCCCACATCTAGTTCCCATTTTTTAGACCTATGTTCTGGTGTCTCATTTTTCTCTTTTTTAAGGTTAAAGGTTAGACTTAAAGGTAAAGATTTAAGGTTAAGTCTAAGATTAAATGAACTGGCTATGAATGAATCATCCTCAAGGCAAGTTCACAGATCAATTACCCAAACTGTGAAGGATATGATATCAATGCTTGAACAAAGTTCTCACCGGGAACAATGGGAATTTTACAATATGTTTGTAAATATAGACAATTATAGACAGACCATGTGATTTTAGTACCTATTATCTGATTTTCTGCCATTGTGCCATCATCACTGCTGAAGGGGAAGAGTTCCGACTGTTATAGGATTGAGGACCAGATTCTAGTTTAATCTTACATTGTTTTCCTAGGTTGTCATGGCCTCAATTTTATCTCCTAAAGACTATCCTTCCAGTGGTGAGGTTCTCTGTGTTTAATTAAGTTTGTCTTTAGATATCAGAAATAGTTTCTCACAGGACTTGTATCTTTGTAAGCTTGGTAGAACCTACCTAAATTTGTACTTTCCATATCCATCATAATTTGAGGCATCCAAGAATAATTTCTATAGAAGACCATATAAAATTTAAAGTATATATGACTGTATGTGTGAGACAAAAAACATACACATACAGAGAGAGACTGAAAGATATACAGAAAGAATTATTATTAGCATAATCATCATAGTCTTAGAGTTGGAGGTACCTCAGAAACCATCTAGTTTGTTTAATTTTATTTTTGAACCAACAGATATTTACTTTCTTTCCCTCCCACTCCTACATCACTTTTTTTTAAAGGAAAGGAAAACTTAGGATATTACCTGGCACATAGTAGCTGCTGAGTAAATGCTTCTTCCTTATCTTCTTCCCTTCTTCACTCACTCCCTCCCTTCCTTCCTTCTTTTCCTCCCCTTTATTTTAGTCAGAAGGTGGGTAAAATAGTTGAACTTTAGTCCTTAACACCTTTTGGAATCTTAACACCAATTGGAAATCCTAAATCTTTCAAAGTTCTTTGTACAACATTGTTATTGTATGCATTATCCTTCTGGTTCTAGTTAAGTCATTTAACAGCTTCTTGTAACACAAATCCTGCCTCTGACATCTCAAACATGTGATCATGTACTCTGAAAACTCCCAGTGATGAGTGAGTCACCATTTACTAAGAGAGATCTAATAATCACTTTTTCATTTCTGAGTCAAAGTCTGCCACCCTATAATTTCAACCAGTCCTCCCAAGTCCTAGTCCTCCCCTCCATGGTCAAGTGGAACAAATCTTATTCCTTTTTCACTTGGCAGCTATTTCATTATTTGAAGACTGTTTTCATCTATCTGTCTTCTTTTCTAGCCTATGTGTTTCTTAGTCTTTTCAATTGCTCCTTGAATGACATTGTCTTCAGTTTCTTGCCAATCTGGTTCCTGTCTTCTGTATATCCTCTAATTTTCCAATGCTCTCATATAGTTCCATTGCTTTACCTCAAATCTATCTTTATTGTTGTTCATCTTTCACATAGCGGCTGAAGAGATTGTTCTCAAGGGCAAATTTCATGGGGGGTTACTCCCCTGCTCAATCAACTCCAGTAGCTCTCTGTTACCATTAAGATAAAATAGAAGCTCTCCTATCTGCTGAAAGCCCTTCAAAGTCTGGACCCATTCTACCTTTCTAGCCTTGTTACATGTGTTGCTCCCCATCTATACTCTTTGTGATCCATCTGAACTGGCCTTCTCTCTGCTCCTCACATATAGCACTGTATATCCCATCTCTATACCTTTGTCCTGATTGTCCCTCATGTCTGGAAAAAACTTTCTCCTCACCTCTGGCTCCACCTTTTCCTTCATGATAAAGCTTAAGCAGTCGTTTGCATAAAGTCTTTCCTAGTCTACTTTCCACTTCCCTCTTCCTAATATTTTCTCTCCTTATTTTTTTCTATATACTTATATATAATGCATATGTATATATTTCTGTGTATTATAAGTCTATGCTTTTACTCCCCCTTAAGTAGTTATGGTTTCTTTTTTCTTTTCAGTATCTCTACTTCTACCTTAGAAACACCTAGGTATCTGGGAAACAGAAAGTACTTAATAAATACTGATTAATTTGAAAACATGAAAGTAGTCCTCCATATATGATTGACTATTACATGCCAGTAACCTGCCTCATTATGAATACTACTTATCTGGATTCTATTTATCCAGTCTAAGATTGAATTATATTTTTTTCTTGGTGACATTTTACTGCTGACTCATATAATGAATTATCAGTACACTTGCTCCCCTCTGCCTTTTTTTTTCTTGTCTTCTTAGTAGTATTGAAGATCAGCTGACTGATGTAAAATCCATCTATCCTGTGAGTCTGATTTTGGTTCCACCTAGGTCCGGGGTTTTGTTTTCTTTCCACTATATTTATGTTTGTTCAAGTCTTTCCTCATGTTTGCTTTTAGTCCAGAGGTGTATATCTTTGAACTTGTCTTTCTCCACATTCATTTTTGCATCTAGCAGTGTGCCTTGGACATAGTAGACTCAATAAATGCTTTTTAGATGGAATCAACTTTTCTTTTAATAGCAGTTCCCCTTCAATTTATCATGTTATTTCAAGTTAATTTGCTATTAAAATATTAACCATATCCTTGTGACAAATATTTTAAGATTTTGGGTTATATTCTTTGAAAAAATTTGTGATAAGAAAAAATTTCCAATGTCTATTTTAAACTGTTTCATGTGATCCCCTAGCCCTTTTTTTTATGGGCCCTACTTTGTAAGTATAAGAAACTTCCAATGGGATAATTTCTTCTATCAATACAGATAAATGTCTACATGCAATTTATATTGTCAAAGAAGTGACTTGAACAGAGTCACTTAGTATGCATCAGACTCTGGACTTAAACCAATTTTTTCTGACTCCCAGGCTAGTATGCTTTCTACTAGGCCATGTTGTTTCTGATGCAATCCCTTCTCTGATCTATTATCAATAACAATTTAAAATATTTTCAAGCTTAAATATTTATAAATCACAATAGTCATTGTGAAAGTTTCTGTAAAAAAATTTGGTTTTAAACATAGGGCCCCATTTATTTCCTGAATAAAGAATAAAAATCAATAAGCATTTTAAAAGTGTTTTCTATGTGCCAGGTACCATGCTAAATACTATATGAGTGAATCTATGGAGGCTAGTTATTTGGAGACTATACAACACTGAGACGGTCTAAATCTTTTCATTTTGCTTAACGGGAGACAGTATCTTCTCAAATTTCTGGCTTAATCCTGCCATAGCCTCTTAAAAAGAAGCCTGATCTAGAGTTTACAGGTGTTTTGGGGGTTGTTTCTTAAGTGTGGTGTCTTAAAAAGCAGAGAGAACTGAATAGTTTTTTTTTTTCAAAGAATCAAGTGTATATTATGCTCAACAAAAGATTTATAATAAACCAAGGGGTATACCTTAAAAATAATGACTTCTTCCTGTATCAGAGTTCACAAACCTACTGTATATTCCTATTGTTCAAGGTACATTGCCTAGCAACAAAATATGGGTAATCCTTGAACAGATTATTCCTAACTGCAGGCCATAAGAAAGCCTGTCTGATGACATGCTGATGTATGTGCTATGAGTGGGTAGCCAGCTTTATCATCTCTATTCTAGGCTAGACAGTATGAGCAAATGAAGCAAACAGTTTTGGATTCCTAGACCTTAGGTTTCCATACCACTAACAAAGGTTATATAATCAAAAGCTCTGTCTACGTTGGGACAGGCAAAAAGAATAAAATATTTTTGCTCTGGAAATGCTGAATCTCAGACCTCATTACTAAAAATAGCTTGATTCCCAATTAGTTTGTAACTATTTCACAAATAATTAAAAAAAATTATCCCTTCTAAGCAAAACTAGATGATATTGTTTAGAATTATTTTGCATTTGACAAGATCAAAGCATTTTTAACTTTATTTTTATTTTTGGTCTGTTTTCTTTTATAACATGATTAATATTGAGATATGTTTTACATGACTGCATGTGCATTACCAATATCATATTGCTTGCCTTCTCAATGAGGGAGATGGAAAAGGAGGGAGAGAATTTGGAATTCAAAATTTTAAAAACAAATAATAAAAATTGTTTTCATATATAATTGGAGAAGCATAAAATATTAAGTAAATAATTTTAAATCCTCCTTGCAAAAAAAGAATCATCTTGTATTTAGAAAAAACATGAAATATTAGGATGACCAAGGTTTATTTTCTGACCTATCCTGGCTAAACTCTAACCACTACTTATCAGTTAACAAAAATCTATATCCTTTTCCTTCTACCCTACCTCACTGGAAAGAAAAAGTAGTAACAAATTGACAGAATTGAGTAAAACATAGTCTCTCATTGGCTAAAACATGCCTTCTGCAACCCAAGTTTATCATCTTTGTCAGGAAGTGGCTAGCATGCTTTAAAATCTGTTATCTGAAAAATAACTTGGAATCATACTAAGAAAGAACCTACACTATCTATAAGCTTTGATTTAGAAATCCCACTGCTAGGTATATACCAGAAAGATCCTATATACACAAAAATATTCAAAGTAGCACTTTTTGTAGTAGCAAATACCTCTAGTAACAAAGAACTCAGAAACAGAGTAACATACCTATCATTTGGAGAATGATTACATAAACTGTGGTATGTGAATATGGTATATTGCTGCTCTGTAAAATGAGGACTGTGAAGAATTCAGAGAAATATGGGAAGATATCTGTGAAATTATGTAGGATGAAATAATCAGAATCAGGGAAACAGTATACATATTAGGTACAACCAAATCAATAATAGTACAACTGAATGCTGTATAATTTTAATGACCAAGGTTAGCCCTGAAGAAGCGAGGAGAAAATTTACATCCATCCCTTCTTTGAAGAGATAGATGACTATGGATGTAGAATATTTCATAAACTACCAGACTTGATTGACCCTTTGGCTGGTTTTACTAAAGAACTTTTCTCTCCTCTTTTTAAAAAAATTCTTTATTATATTACTCTTTTAGGGAATGGGAGAAAGGATACAAGATAGATATATTTGAAAACAAAAGATATCAATAATTTTTTTTAAAAAAGAAAAAGTATGACTAAGAATACTGCATGTAAATCAGGCAGGGTAAAAAATGTCAAAAGCCAAAAACCATGGTTAAGGACGCTGCACAAATAGCAGTGTAAATTGAACTCTCATAGAAAAGAAAAATCAAAAATAAGCAGAAAATCTGACATTGAGTTAATAAATCCACACAGCAACATAAATCAAAATAACAACATGGCCTTCTGGTTTTCAAGAATTTAATTGCCCTAATAAAACCTGGAGCATAAAGGTCAGCACCAAGGTTTGAAGGAGTAGAAGTGAGGTGATGGTGTATGGTGTGTATTAGCAGAAACAGTACCCCTGGTTATGAGAAAATAAGTTGGAAAAAGACAAGTTCTTAAATATTTGGAAATGCTGACATTTTTCAAAAGAATCTTGAAACTGGTTGATCAATCAGTCAGTCAGCAAGAATCTATTAAGTGCTTACTTTTGCCAGACATGTTAAGTACTAGGAATACATATAAAAGCAAAAAACCAAAACCAAAACCAAAAAACCAAAAATAAAGCCCCTCCCCTCAATAAGCTTATATGCTACACATATAAGGAAGAAAAACAAGTAGGGTGGGAGCAAAGGAGGAATGGACAAGTTGGGAAGATGAAAAAATTTCTGTCAATCACTAATGATTTATTAAGTACTTAGTGCCAGGCACTAAACTAAGCATGATGATTAAAGGAAAAAAGACAAGAGTCCCTGATCTCAGGGAGCTCATAGTTTCATGGGAAGATGATATGAAAACAACTGTACAATCAAGATATAAATTGAAGATAATCAATTGAAGGAAAATGCTAATATTAAGGGGGATCAGGACAGGCTTCTTATAGTAGAAGGGATTTTAGTTGGGACTTGAAGAAAGTCAGGGAAAGCAGGAGCTGGAGATAGATGAAGAATATTCTAGGCAGGGGAACAGCTGGTAAAAACACCTGGGAATTGAAAATGGAGTGTTTTGTGAAAGGAATAGCAAGGAAGCCTGTGTCACTAGATTGCTGAATACATGGGAGAGAGAATAAGATGTAAAAACACTGCAAAGATAAGAAGGATTTCAGTCTGCTGAGGACTTTGAATGTCAAACAAAAGGTTTTTTTATTTGATCCTGGAGGTGACATGGAGCGACTGGAGCTTATTGGACAGTGTGTATGTGTGTGTGTGTGTATGTGTTTGTGTTTGTGTGTGTTTGTGTGTAGGTATGTATTTGTGTTTGTGTGTTGGTCATTAGAGAAAACAGTGTTGTGGTCAGATTTCTACTTTAGGAAGAATACTTTTACAGTTGGATGGAGAATAGACTGTAATGGAGAGAAATTAAAGCAGATAGTCCAGACCTGGGGTTTGAAGGCCTGGACAAGGCTGGTAGCAGTGGTAGAGGAGAAAAGAAGACATGCATAAAACTGTTACAAGAAATAGTTCTTAAGCTCTTTCATGCAATGGTTGCTTTTGAAGCTTATAGACCTCTTCTCAGAATATTTTTTAAAGACTAGAACAAATTGCACAACAAACCAATTCTATGCAAAAAGTTATAAAACATTTAAAAAATGTTTTATAACTAAGCTAAGACCCCCTGTTCTGGATAGACTGCCATTAGGCAAGGCATGGAGGCAATAATAAGCAAGGTATATGCAGGGCATAAAGAATTATTTTTTTCTTATGATGTGGAATTTCAGTAGAGGAAGAGAAGAAAGAGAATTGAGGTATGATAGATAGGATTCAAATTGATAGAATATTTTGAGGAATCACTTGAGGGCTCTGGATTTGATGTGTTAAATGCTTAGGAGGGGAATAAGCTATTGAAGACATTTAGAAAAGAAAGGAAAGAGGGTCACTATAGCATTTTAAAATAATTCTATGGAAAAGAATAGAAGGAAATTCATAAAAAGATACAGAGAAGTTGAACAACTTCAAAACTGAGTGAAATTTATTATAATCTTTTTTAAAATGCAAGTTGTATGTCATAGAGATTCATAGTTTTGTTTATGGGCCTCATTTTCTATTCTTCTGTATTGTTTGTGAATGCTCATGTTTATTGATATTTTGTGAGGTTCAGAATAACAAAAAAAAGAAAAAGAAAAAAAGGACTCTTTGAGAATGAGAATGAGAGCTGAAGTACATATAGCCTGTTCAGATTTACAAAGTGCTTAACATTCTCAATGCCATTTGAGCCTCACAATAACCTTGTGAAGTAGACACTACAAGTATCTAGCTACATTTCACAGATTAAAATCAAAAGACCAGACTTCAGTCTCTCTCCCTTCAATTCCTGGATGAGGTAGTAAAAAGACTTGGCTCTTCTTAGAGTACCCTAAATCATTTCACAATTTTCTTTTCTTTTCCTTCCTTTCATAGTTATACTTCTTGAATAATGGTCAACTACTAGTCTTCACATTTACTTACTCCACTACATTTTTGACTCGTTGCAAACTAATTCTTCTCCTATCACTCAACTGAAATTGCTTTATTACCTATTCCCTTCCAGACAGAAGAATGTGTTTTTTTCTCAATTTTTATCTTTCTTGAGCTTTTTTTTTTTACATTGGACATTAATCAGCTCACTATCATTCTATGCCACTATATTCTTTTGATTTCTTTTTTTCCTTTCCCTTCAATGATTCCATTTCTCCCTATCAGTCCACTACAGTTCTGTACTATTATATTCTTTCTCTTTCCTTTAAGTGATTTCTTTTCTTAATTTTATCCCATATCAATGAACATCCTTCAAAGGTTCTCTATTTTCCCCCTCTCTTTGTACTCATTTGGTGCCTGTCTTTCTTAAAAATACACTTTTACAACTCCATTTCCAGTTTTGACATCTCATTCTCATTGTACTTCCAGCTATCTAAAAGGTATTTACTTGGAAATCATGATGTCATCTAAAACCCAACATTATTCTGTTTCAAATTCTAATTTCTTCAGCTTTATCAATGGCACAGTTTCTCACTTTTTTCCCCTACCTCTGGCTCTGACTCCATAGCCTTAGTTTATTTGTCAAATCACCTTGGTTCTTTTTCTATGACTTAAATTTGAGATTTTCTCTACATTTTCACAAAAACTATCCTAGATCAGGCTTTCACTGATATACAACTCTTTAGGTGGTCTCTCTACATCTAATTTATCCCTACTTCAGTGTACTCTGAACACTTGCTTTCATTACAAGGCTACACTATCTTGTTCAATAATGCACATACCAATCTATATTCCTCATTTCTTCTTTCAAGGATCAACATTAGCTAAGACAATCTGACTTCTTTTTTTCACTACTCTGATACATGATCACTCTGCTTTAGCCAGCCTCCGCTCCTTACTGTGCTTTGCATAATCTCTGTTTTGATCTTTGTTCATACTATTCTTCCTTTCTGGCAAGCCAAATGCAATGTACTTCTTTCAAGGACTAACTCACATCATTTTCTCCAAGAAGTCTTTATCAAATAGTGTTCTCTACTTTGAATTATCTCAGCATTTTAAAAATAAAAGTTAGTACTTACATTGTATGTATATATATGTACATATATATATATATATATATATATAGTATATGTATATTTTTCTCACCAGAGTGTAAGCTACTGAAGGGTAGGAGATATGTTTTCCACTTTATTTTTTGCATTTTCTATAGCTATTTGTTCAGTGTTGGGAACATCAAAGGAGTTTAATAAATGTTTATTGAATGAATGATTAAAGAATTAAGGTTTATATATCATAAGCACAACTGGTATTGAAACTCCAGGGTAAGAATATATCTTTAGAGGCAGCTAGATGACACAGTGGATAGAGCACTGGCCCAGAAATCAGGAGGACCTGAGTTCAAATCTGGCCTCAGACACTTAATACTTCCTAGCTGTGTGACCTTGGGCAAGTCACTTAACCCCAATTGTCTCAGCAAAAAAAAAAGAATATATATCTTTAATAATTTTTACCTAACTAATATAACTTATTCAAGCCTCTAGAGAATAAAAGGAAATCTTTCTGACAATTCTTGCATATATTACTTACCTTATATTCAATTTAGCTTTCTTCATCCTCCCCTCCCTCCTAAAAACACAACTAGTGGAGACTTGAAAGATTAAAGTCCTACAGTAGAGAGAACAATTATGTTGATCATTGTTGAAGAGACAGAATATATAACTAAAAAAGATAAGTAGTAATATCAGGTCACATATTTGTTTAGTCAACAAAATGCTTATTATGGAGGAAATAGTATGGTAACTGCTAGAGCTACAAATCCAAAATGAAAGAAGTTCCTGCTCTGAAGGTGCTTACATTTCAATGGTGAAAGCAACATACACATATGTACACATATACACATATATCTAGGTGTATATACATTCAAGAAACATTCAGATTATTTAAATCTGAGGATGAGGACCTGATTTATCAGTGTGTGATGGAGTTAGGAGAGTCACTTCAAAGCATGTGCTGCATAAGTACATTAGCTTTAGACAGCTAATGCAAAGGATGGGATGGAGGGGATGGGAATGATGGGAGATGGAGCATGATTTATGAAGAGCAAGAAGTATTCCAATACTTCAATAACTCAAAATATCTGTGATTTTATCTTCCAGCCAATGCAAGTTGGCTTAAGAGATAGTCTTTATGAGTGGCCATGGTCGACCTTCTGATGATGAACCTTTCTGAATTTAACTTAGTTGTTCCTTAGGTAACAGACCCACACTCCATCACTTGCCCTATCTTGAAGTTTTTCCAGCCTGGCAAAACCAGGTTGTATCCATTTGACAAATCTTTAATCATCCTTGATTGTCTCCATTCCTGATGAAGTAGGTATCTGAGTAGGACGCTGGTCATTAAGGGAATTGGGTTGCATTCAATTATCAAAATTCCAAACTTAAATACCAAAAAAACAAACATTTCCCATATCCATAGTAGAGCAGAAACAAAGTGTCAATACAAAATTATAAATCTCCTTATTCACAACTTGCTTTTAAAAACATATAGTTTATGTAAACAATAATTATAAGAAAATAAGAAAAATACAATGTAATATTACATATTACCAACATCGTATTGTATTAAATTATAACTTTTCTTTATATTCTTCTCTAAAAGTTTTTTCCATTCCTTGCTTTATCTCAGTTGTATTTTCTATGTGTACACACACACACACACACACACACACACACACATATATGTATATACGCACCATCAGTATTCCTAATTTTTGTCAGCCCTGGCTGATTGTAAGACATAATATCTATCTTTGAAGGGTATGGTAATGTCTATTTTAGCATAAGTACAGTTTTTATTATCCAAAATTACTAAATCTAGTCATAAAGCTTCTCCAAATCCTGGAAACTTCAAGTTTATTCACACCTCAATTGTCTCTGGCACTCTAATTGCTTTCTCTAGTTTATTTAAAATAGCATCATGCCACTGGGTAATAGCTCCATTCAGTTGAGGAACACGACAGCAGTTGAGAATACCAGTAATGAGTTGACACAGCCAGTGAGTCTTATTAAAATAGGTACCACAGTGGTTGGTAAAAACAGATGACAAGAGATTAAAACTGAGATGTCACACAGGCCATCACTCTTCATTGAGACAACAATTCAGAATCAGAAATATACCCATAAAATCAGGAATCAATAAAACTAGGACTATGTTAAGTACATAATGCACACACACACACTTACACAGACACATGCATACACTTAGTCTTTGTCAAAAGGGCAAGAAGCAAACAGCTTGCTTCCTTTTACAAAGAAGTATACAGCTTGCTTTTATTTCAAAATATATAACAAATTCAATAAATAATCTTCAAAGCTACTTTGCTTGTTTATAATTCTTTTGGGCCTTCTGTTCTTTTCTGAGTATTTAAAAAAATCCTTCAATGATCATCTTTTCTTTTTCTTTCTTTTGAAATTTGGCTACAGAAACCCCATTAATTCCTCTACCAAATAGGGAAAAAAGAGAAATCCTTGTAGCAAATATGCATATAAAATAAATGTTCACATTGGCCAAATCAGAAATTGTAGGTTTTATTCTGCATCTTAAATTCATCATCTTTCCACTAGGAGCATTCTTCATCATCAGTCTTTTGGAATCATAGTGAGCCATTGCATTGAACAGGATTTTTCATATTCTTAAATCTTTCCTTTACAAATCTTTTCCTTATACAAATTATTTTCCTGGTTCTGCTCACTTCATAATGTATCAGTACATATAAATCTTCCTGAGTTTCTTTTTGAACAATACTATTCCTTTACTATATATCACTACTATTGTAATGCCATATTCTATTACATTGCTTACTAATAATATTATGTGTATGAATTATATTTCATCACCATTACACATTCCATAATTTATTCAGCCTTTCCCTAGTTGATGGGAACTCCCTTAGTTTCCAGGCCTTTGCTATGAGCAAAAGAAATGCTATACATATTTTTGTACATATGGATCCTTTCCTCCTGCCCTGATCTTTTTATAATATAATAATGGTGTCACCAGATCAAAGCATATGAACAGTCTATTTACTTTGGAGTCATACTTTCATATTTCTTTCCCTAATGGGCAAACCAATTCAGAGTTTCACTAACAGTGTATTAATATATTTATTTTTCCTCAGGCCCTCCAAAAATTGCTATTTTCTTTCCTATTTGGGAAAGGTGAGTCAAATTTGTCAATCTATTGATTATGATGTAGTAAAGCCTCAGGGTTCATTTAATTTGAATTTCTCTAATAATCAGTGTTTTGGGCCCCTTTTTTCATATGCTTGTTGCATATCAGGCAAAAGACAGGGATTTGCCATTTCCTTTTCTGGTTCATTTTATAGATAAGAAAGCTGAAGCAAACAGAGGCAAGTGATTTGTTCAGGTTCACACAATGTCAGAGATTGAATTTGAACTCAGATTTTCCTAACTACAGTCTCTGTATCCACTGTACCACTAAGCTTCCCCAAACTAGGATTTATGTAGTGCTTAAAGACTGGCAAATCACCTTATATGCTACTTCATTTGATTCTCACAATCAGAGGACAGAGATTCTTGTGGGCCACATATTGACTTAGTTTTAAAATGCAATCCTATCTATGTTTTATTATGTTTTTAAAAAAATTCCCAATTACATTTTAATTTGGGAGGTGTTTGATACTTCTACTCACAACTATCCTATGCAGCCAGTATTGTTGTTATTACAGTTTTACAGAAGAAGTAACTGAGGCTGAGGCAGGTTAAGTGATTTGTTCAACTAGCGTGTATCTGAGGCAGGATTTGAACTCAAGCGTTCCTGACTCCAAGTCTGTTACTGTATTCACTTTGCCACCTGGCAATGAGCAAGATGAAGGAGTAAGAAGAAAAAAGTAAAAAGTGAATAGTGGAGAACTAAAGAAAACCACCTACAAGGAAGCAAAGAAAATATGGACAGTCACGAATATTATGTCTTCTTTTATTTTTTATGTTTTCTTGAAAGGAAAATTTATTGTTACATATTTTGAATTGTCCCTGATGTTCTGCTGGGTACATGACAATGTTTTGGTTTGTTTTTCTATTTCTTTCTTATTTTGCATTCGTTTTAAATAAATAAAAGTAAAAAAATTGAATAACATAGGATTAAATTTTAAAAATATAGTTTAGTAAAGTGTTATAATGCCAATATATTTGCACCTTAATTTGTAGAAACATTGGTATTTGTATATTAAATATTTATTAAATACAGATTGCCAAATGAATATTCCTGACTGAGGTTCTTAAAAGTGAATAAGTTTTAATAATTACCCAACAAGTTCAGTGTATTTGGACTATATCAATATGAGTTGAAAATGTTAGAATAAAACTACCTAGTTATAAAATGAATTTTGAAAATTCAAATCTTAAGTGTGTGAGAGAGGTAAAGTTCTCTTTTATTTAGTACAGTAAAAAATGATTTTGACCAATAGACATTTAAAGCAAGAATTTTTCAGTATACATAGCCCACATTATAAGGAAGTAACTATCAATTTGCTGAGTGGGTACAAATGAGAACTCTGTGTTTGCCAAATCAGCTTAATATGTAAAAATATTTTGTTAAAATGGTCATTTATAAGGATGATTTGAGCTAAATGAAGCTGTTTCTATGCTAGCAAAATGAAGACATTTGCAAAAGTACTAATAATATAATACTTTCTCGACAGAAAATATGTTCTTTGAAAAACAGTCAGAGAATACATTATATGTGCAAAAAAAAGTAGCTGTAGGGGAAACACTGTCCCCCCAGGAGCTTTGCAAAAAATAATAATAATTAAAAAAACTTTGTTAGCAAAGAACAAGAGACTACAGGGTTTACATATTTTACCATGGTGTATGTCCTTAAGTCTAGGAAAATGTTTGGCAAGGGTTTAACTGAGTTAATATGAACCAACCCATTGAGTTGAGGATTAGGCAGTGGGATGGATACTGGAGGGAAATGCATAGTCATTCAAAAGCAGAATTGTAAAAGATGATCATGCTGCTATTGCATTTGATTAGATGATCCAACAAGAGGAATTAGAGAAGTAGTAATGTATAATAGAAAGAAAGCTGAATTTTCTATACTGTTGCACATTCTATGTACAATTGAGAATCTGTTGAGCTAGTATTTGTAAAATACTTAGCACAGTACCTGACACATAGTAGGTGTTTAATAAATTCTTGGCTGCTTCCTCCCTTATCTCAATTACACTAAGTCTATTCATCTCAATATGGCTTTAATTTAGCCCTATTCTCCTGATCCTGATTCATCTCTTTCCACTGTCCACCCAGCTCCCCTTTACTTTCCTCCATAGTTAACCTAATGCATAGACCCTTTGTTTCACTGGCTACTGTCCTAGAATCCTTTTTCTGCCTGAAATTTTGTGAAATCTCATCCATAGTTGCACAATCCTTTAGGGCTATTGGAGAATGCCGGAGAAACTTACAAAATTAAGCTAATTTGCCCTATTAGAAATTCATGGAATATAATAGTCTTGCTTGATAGTCTTCTGCTCTTCCCTTATTGATTCATTTCATTCAACACAAAAACTATTCTAACTTTTTTCTCTCAGTTATCATTGTACCCTCAATCCTTCTCACTTAAAAAAGCATGTCTATTGAAGCTTCTTATTTCAATTAATGAATTAATATTCATTTATTGAGCACTTACTATACACCAGGTACTTTGTTGGGCACTGAGAATACAAAGACAAAAACGAAACATTTTCTGCCTTCAAGGAACTTATATTCTACCAAGGTAGAAAGCAGACAAACATAAATATACAGAAGACATTCCTGGGGAGGATACTAGTGAATAAGAATTCAGTAAGAGTTTCTTGTAGAAAGTAGAATTTGAATTGAGTTTTAAAGGACATACGGTATTTGAATAGAGGTGAGGAGAGAGTGCATTTCAGGTAGGAAGGATAGTCAGGATGAAGGCATGAAAATAGGAAATAGAGGATTGTGTGTAAGGAACAGTAAGAAGCCTATTCTGGATAACTGTCAGAATGTGTAGATGATTTTTTTCAAGGAATTTAATTGATAATAGGAGAAGGAATGGAGAATAATAGCTTCCTGATATGGTAGTATATAATAAAGACTTTACCCCCTAGAATGGGGAATTTAGAAATCAATCTGTGGGGCATCCAGATGGCATCAGGCCTGAAGTCAGAAAGATTCATCTTGAGTTTAAATTCAGCCTCAGATACTTACTAGCTACATGACTCCAGTCAAGTCATCTAACCCTGTTTGCCTCAGTTTCTTCATCATAAAATTAGTTAGAGAAGGAAATGGCAAACCATTTCAGTAACTTTGCCATGAAAACTTCAAATGTTGTGAAGAGTTTAACAGGAATGAAATGACTGGACAACAGTAACAACAGACCTTTTAGGTTCTGATAAAGGCCTCATTTCTGAAATATATAGAGAATTGACTCAAATATATAAGAATTCAAGCCATTCTCCAATGGATAAATGGTCAAAAGATATGAACAGACAATTTTCAGACGAAGAAATTGAAACTATTTCCGGTCACATGAAAAGGTGCTCCAAGTCACTATTGATCAGAAAAATGCAAATTAAAACAACTCTGAGATACCACTACACACCTGTCAGATTGGCTAAAATGACAGGAAATGATAATGATAACTGTTGGAGGGGATGTGGGAAAACTGGGACACTGATACATTGTTGGTGGAACTGTGAACGGATCCAACCATTCTGGAGAGCAATTTGGATCTATGCTCAAAAAGTTATCAAACAGTGCATACCCTTTGACCCAGCAGTGTTTCTACTGGGCCTATATCCCAAAGAGATTTTAAAGGAGGGAAAGGGACCCACATGTGCAAAAATGTTTGTGGCAGCCCTTTTTGTAGTGGCAAGAAACTGGAAATTGAAAAGATGCCCATCAATTGGAGAATGGCTGAATAAATAATGGTACATGAATGTTATGGAATATTATTGTTCTGTAAGAAATGACCAACAGGAGGATTTCAGAGAGGATTGGAGAGACTTACATGAATTGATGCTGAGTGAAATCAGCAGAACCAGGAGAACATTATACACAGCAACAAGACTATACGATGATCAATTTTGATGGACATGGTTTTCTTCAACAATGATGTGATTCAAACTAGTTGTTCTGCGATGAAGATAGTCATATACATCCAGAGAGAGGCCTGTGGGAACTGAGAGTGAACCACCACACAGCATTTTAATGCTTTCTGTGAATATTTCCATGCATTTTGTTTTCCTTCTTAGGTTGTTTTTTCCTTCTTCTCTTTCTAGATCTGATGTTTCTTGTGCAGTAAGATAACTATATAGATATGTATACATGTATTTGTCATATAATTTATCCTATTTAGCATGTATTAGATTACCTGTCATCTAGGGGCGGGGGGTGGGGGGAAGGAGGGGAAAAGCTTGGGAAAAAAAAGTTTTTGCAAAGGTCAATGTTGAAAGGTCACTCATATGTTTTGTAAATAAAAAGCTTTATTATATGAAAAAAAACAGACCTTTTATAGGGAGCAAAGAAGAAATCTCTAAAGATAGAAAGATTAAAATATGGGGAAGTAGGGAGGAAGAGAGGGAGGAAGAGAGAGAAAAGAAGAAGAAGAGAAGAGAACAAGAAGATGAAGGGGGAATTTGCTGGAGAATACAGAAAAGGTTGGGATCAAGAGAAGTTAACCTTGGCAAGTTGAAGAATTAATTCATCATCAGTGACTAGGATGAAGAAGCAGATAATATTAGAGTTGTAAGGTAGCAGAGGATGATAAGCTGAAAAGGTTTACTAAAAATTATTTCTGAAGTTACATCTTTCAAGAGATATCTTCTGATTTTGACAAAGAATCGGGGAGGGGATACCTTAATGGAGGAGTGCCTTTAAGGAGAGCTTTTATTTTTCTTTACTGAAACAAATGCATTTTATAGTAAACAAACAATAAACTGGATCTTTCATTCCTTTTCCCTTTTAGTCTATTCTGTAATCTATAGAATAACATTTACAAAAGCCTATTCTAGCATTTTGCTTGGTATTCAACTCAAACTCTGTCTCTATTTTTGCCTTTCTGTCTCTATCTCTTTTCCTTCTTCCTTAAATTGGCATTCTTGAGTCCTGTGGAATTTCTTCCATTCTTCAATGACTTTCAAAGATAACTGACAGGGAAAGTTACTGCATTCTTTAGAGACTTTCAAAGATCATTGATAATCAGAAATTATAGTCACCAGTTGTTTCTGTCCACAAGGATGTAGTTCATCTGGGCCAGGTGATTTGCATTCATCATGGTCGTCAAGGACATACATACATACATACATATCAGAGATGTATATATGTATGAAAATTGTTGTACATGAGAAATGGGAACTACCTAAATAGTGATCATTTTACTAATTCCTTACTTAGGTTGGGTATCAAATCCTAGCAATTTTTGTTCAGTCCTTTTCAGTCCAAAGCTCATTTAACTTGGCATAGAAAACAGAAATATGATAATTGAGCATCTCTACTTTCTTTTTGCCTTTACAGAACTCCTCTACCCTGAACAATGATCCAATATGTTCTTTTATCCTCTTGATTTCCTCAATATAGCTAAAGAAAATCTTGTTGTTGGAAGCTTTCCTCACTAACCTTAATTCATTGTCTGGGCTTTAGCATTGCTAACGCTATCTTTTAGTGCTGAAGTGTTTTTGTATTCATCTGCTATATACCATTTTTAAAATCTTCTGCATATTATTATTATTTTTAAAAATCTAAATGGTGAATTTCTTATTTATCCACAAATCTCTTTGGACAATTTTTATTTTTCCTCATTAGGATTATTTTCCTTTGTATCTTTATGATTTAATTTTTGAGAGTTTTTCATTCCTCTTGGACAGACTTCTCTGGTAGAATTTTAGTCCATGGCATTTTATTTATCCCTTCCTTGAAATCCTTAACAACTGATTCTCGGCATTCTCAAAATGGTATTGTCAAGAGCACTAGACCCCTTCCCTCCCCATCCCCCATTCAGTCAAGTTAAACTGCTCTGCTTTATTTGGCATTATTTACACTGTCTCATGTGACATATTTAGGATTTTGAGGTTAAATTCTAATTGTATTGCATAGAGGCTAAATTACTTTCTTTGGATCACACAATTCAATCATTTTCAATCCTGTCTGACTCTTTGTGACCCCATTGGAGTTTTCTTGGCAAAGACACTGGAATTATTTGCCATTTCCTTCTCTAGCTCATTTTACAGATGAAGAAACTGAGACAAACAGACTAAAGTGACTTGCTAGGATCATACATAGTACTAGTAAGAGTCTGAGGCCAGATTTGAAGTGGAAAATTAGATTTCCTGACTCCAGGACAGAAACTCTATCCACTCTGCCACCTACCTGTTCTTAGATCATACAATCAGCAAAATATCAAAATCAAGATTTGAGCCTAGGTCTCCCTAATTCTAACTCCAGGACTCTGTCCTTTATAACTTGTTACCTCTTAATAGTAAGGATTTTAAAGGTTAATTTGAAGGAAAAAAAGTATATAAAAATAAATTTGAGTTTCTAGAGTACAAAATATAGTTTTAATGTGAACTGCTTTATGTGGAAATATATATACATATATTCGATTTGTCAAGTATTTTAACATAATTAACATGTAGTGGATATCCTGCCATCCAGGGGAGGGGTAGAGAATAGGGAGGAAAAGTTTGTAACAAAAAGCTTTGTAAGGGTTAATGTTGAAGAATTACCCATACATATGTTTTGCAAATAAAAAAAAATAAAAAAAAATGTGAACTGCTTTATACTATCTAGTTCTGGGCAAAAATAGAAAAAAATTGATATGACTAAAAATTAAAGAAAAAGAATTAAATACAAAATATTGGAGTTTGATAAACCTGCAGAAACAATTCATTCTTTAATAAATGTTATTGGAAAACCAATTAGCAACATTGCAAAAATATATTAATTCACACTATATATCATAATAAATTCCAATTGGACCATAAATTTAAATACAATAAAATGATGTATTAAAAAGTTAGAAAAAACCTAAAACATTTATCTTAGCTATGGAGAACTGCAAATTAGGAAAATCTTTTTGAAGAATAATCTAGCAGTCTACAAGAGGTCAAGAAAAGAATTATTCCCTCTGATTCAGCTCAATCCCATTATTAGGAATGTACTCTAAGAGTGCCTCTAAAAAAGAAAATACAGATATCTCTACACACACACACACACACACATACACACACACACACACACACACAGACATATATGCCTATATATATATATGAGTTGTTGTAAGTGAAAAGAACTGGGGACAACTTAAATATCCAGCAGTTGGTGATTGACTGAATAAACTACAGTATATTAATGTAATGGAATTTACTATAATGCCATTAAAATGATAAATAAGAAAAGAAGGAAATTTGGAAAAACATGAAATTATTTGAAGCAAAGAAAGCAGAAACCAGAAAAATAGTATATATTCTGACATTAACTAAAAGCAAAGAACAAAGGACAAAACAGATAAAGAGAAATCGAACGGGATGAAAAGGGACCAACTACTTTGTTTTGGACATATTACACATTGAATCTATACTTCCCCCTGCCCCCCATTTAATGTTTGGTGCATAATAAACTGTTGCAGGTTTTTTTTTAAAGAAATGAAAATTGTTATTACTCAAGAAAGTGGCAATAATGGAAGGGTTGATCCTAGAAAAAGATGCTGGCTAATAGATTCTGAAGAGGTGGCAAGCATTTTGAGAGCAAAGTCAGACATGGTTGTAGTTTCAGTGATATTTGAATTCCTATGATTGATGTAATATTATCTTAGCAATGAGTAGAGTTTAAGCTACTGTAATTTTCACAGTGACTGAATGGGACCCAGAAGACACTCAGGATTTCCACTTCAATTATGTCATCCTATCTTAATGGACAGTGGAAAGAATTCTTACAAAGTACCAAGACCCATTGAAAAGCTTTTTAGTAATGAAATGACTCCTATTCCATAATTACAGCACCTAGATATATTCTCTCCACTGAATTTTACCCCAATCTCTCACTCTTGCATGAGTTAATTTTCAAGTTGGGTTGTAGACAGATTCATCAATATAAATATATATGAAGAACTGTTAGGTGAACTTTTTGGTCATCAGCAAGAATGTCCTTTTGTTTTTGTTTCTAAGAAAGGAGAGAATTTTGGCCTCTGTATTGATTACTGAGGCATGAAGAAGAGTACTATCAGAACTTCTACCAATTTTGGTTTCATTTGGACGTCTTGGCTAGAGTTCAGGGTAAAAGACTATTTAATCTTTCTCCTGTGAGAATAAAACCTTTTTAGAAATCATTTGACCATTTTAAAAGGATCATTTCTTTTAGGTTAGTTAATTCATTTATAACCATCCAATTAAATTTAACAAAAAGTCATTAAGTGCCTCAATGAGTACAACAAGAGTCAGTGTGGCATATTGGACAGAGGGCCAGGCTTAGAGCCAGGAAAACCTGAGTTTGAGATCTGTCTTTCACAGATACAAGGTGTGTGACTATGGACAAGATAATTGATTTCTCAATCATTGTCCAGGCCACTCTAAGACTTTAAGTTGCAGAAATATTGCTATTCTGCATAAGTAGATGAAGTTCCTATACTGAGTGCTCTACGAAGGTAAAATAAGTCCAATGTATTCCTTGAACAAAAAAGTTAGAGATGCAAAGATAAAATATCCTATAGCTCTTGTTCTTATAGTCTTCTGGGAATAGGGGCTAAAACACATAGAAAGATGTTTAACAAAAAATAAGGCATGATGAAGGCAAAAGAAAAATTCAGAAAAATTTCTCTAGGAATAATTAACGTGGGAGAGAGAACACATTCTGACAGATGACTTCTAAGTTTTTGGAAGATTCTCTTGATTGATACTATTGCCAATTTGGACAAAATTCTGGCCTCCTTCCTTTCCCCTCCTATAAAAGCAGGACCATATTATGCAGGTTTGAGAAGCACTCCAGGCATTACTTATCAATGATTCTCTTATAAGTCTATCTTCCACCAGAGCCAGGAGACCCTGTACAAATTTTTCTTGAATCCAAAAGAATTATAAATTGTCCCAATAGGTACAGGTTATAAAAGACTGGATTCTGCTAGCAGGAATTAAAGCCCTGCAGAGTTCCCTTGGGATATTGAAATTTTACACATAGTTCATTCCAAAGTACTCAAGATTGACAGAACCCTTCACATAATTTACTGAGGAAAGAAATATTACTCAAAATAAATGTGGGGCAGGAGGAGAAGATCTTTCAACACTTAAGAGAGCCTTCATGACTATGTTCTTGCTAAGATATCCAAAATCAGGACACTTTTTTTGTGGTGACAGATACCACCGGTGGCTATTGAGGTATTGCTGATTTACAATTTGCTGTAAAAGGAGAATGTTCATAGGCTGAGGTTTTAGATTTTCTAGTCACATATTGCTTTCATTAGTTGTCTCAGTAAAGAGAAAATAAACCATGATAAACTAAGGATTGCTTTATATCAATTCTGCCTTGGAGATTTGGTGACATTGTTTGAAGGGTGCTAAGCTCTTAGTTATGTTCTAGTAGAGAGTGAGTGCTTAATAAATGTGCATTCATTAATTCACTTTCATTCATTTAGTAAGAAATCATAAAAACTCAGTTTATTTTAGGGAGGCTTACCTCACTTAGTGGCATCATTGTTGCTGTTCAATCATTTCAGTCATGCCCGAGACTCCATAACCCCATTTGGGTTTTTCTTGGCAAAGATCCTGGAGTGTTTTGCCATTTCCTTCTCCAGCTCATTTTACAGATGAAGAACTGAGGCAAACAGAGTTATGTAACTTGCCGCACACCTAGTAAGTGTCTGATGTCATATCTGATCTAAAGATGAGTCTTCCTGAGTCCAGGAACTATGCTCCATCTAGTGCACCACAAAGTAGCATCATATCAAATTGATGTTGCTATTTTCAGCCCTTTTCCTGGTCCATTAATGCATCTAGAATGAGAAATGTCTTAGCTAATAGAATTTGGATACTGATTTGGAACCCGAAGAGCAAATAGCTTGTTATCAACTATCATGTCTCCTGGATATATGTAGCATTAGTAAGGAAGCAGGAAGTAATCAAACTGTGGTTCTTCCAGGAATGGGTTAGAATTATTACTTCACTATCAAAAGAAGGCATTGTAACCTCATCATAGAGATCTCTTGAATGGACATCGGCAAAACATGAGAATCCAAAATGGAACCTGGTAGCATTAATGCTTCCCTGACTGGGCAGAGGACTATTTGGCATTATGTCTGAATCTAACTGGTATGAATCTATAAAGAGATTCTGATAAGAGTCATAGACATTCCTACACTCATCAGTGGTCCCTCTTAATCATGATTTTATAACTGAATTACCACAATTGAAGGAGGAATACTACTATTCTAGTATTACTAGAACTTCAAAATGTTTCTCTTTATTCTATTTCCCATGATGCCATCTGAATCATAGGCAGTATTTTTTCTTTTTTCTTAAACAGATTTTTATTGATGACTTTTATTTCTTATTTCATGTTACCTAAGAGTCTTTTTTATTCCCTTTCCCAGAGTCATCCCATATAATAATTTTTCTAAGAAAAAAAGAAAAATCAGCATAATTAGCAACAAATTGAAACAGATTGAATACATGTTTGATGTGTAACATCTGTTATCTCCCACCTTCATGAAAAGGTACTTCGGGCTGTCTTCTCATATCTTTTCATTTGAGACCTGTTAAAGCTTTATAATTTTGTTACATCCATTTAATTGTTTACTGTATAGTTGTTCTTTTTATTTACCTTGTAGTGTACTATCTTCTAAAGGTCAATTACTATGTGGAATTCTCATACAGATTTTCTTAGAGAGGGAATAGTTCACATAGTTCATAACTATATTCTGGATAATACTTCAAAAAGGTTAAGAATTCATTTACTGCTTATTGCAGCTTAATATTGATAGATTACTAGGTACAAGGATAAAATAATGACAACAGCAATAATAGCTAAAATTTATATAGAATTTTAAGGTTCATGAAATAATAAATATCTTATTTTTTCCCTCACACCCTGGGAGAAAGGTGCTACCATTATCTCCATTTTTACAGGAAACTGAGGCTGTAGAAGTTTAGTAAAATGCCTAATCATTCTGACCCCAGGATTAGCACTCTATCCCTGCACCAACTACTATCTATGTTTTTACACTATGTTTTACACTACACCTGTAGTAGGACTGAGACAGATTCCTATTGAATTGATTTTTCCAAGAATAATGCAGTGCAGATGTTACTGTCTTTGGAAACTTACCTTCTGGTCTATGGATTTTATCCATATTCAACTGACAGACATATGAGACCCTCAACAAATGCTGAATTTTATGAATTGAGAATGACATCTGAAAAGGAGATCTGGGCCACTCATCACAGATTAAAGGGGAACAGAATCATGGAAGGCAGGAGGGAATTCAACAAAGAACAAAGACTACATTGTGGAATCCAGGTCTGTCTAGATCATATGCATTTCCGGTATGTAGTCCATCTTGGCCTCCAAAAGTCTTTATTCAGGCTCATTTACCACTTTTTAGTGACTAAATTTGATGAATTATTGCTTAGCATTACCACAGACTCAATCTATTCACTCACAAATGTCACCTCAAAATTATGCTCTCTTTAATTTATACAATTAGTAGAAATAACCCACTCTAGCACCTTGTGGGCAAGATTAAAAGATGAGTTTTGGATGTAGGGAATTTTGGATTACTAACAGAAGTAATGATGACATTTTATTGTTTTGAAAGTGTATATCCTGGAAGAGTTAAAGTTATTCACATTTCTCACCTATTTAGATTTCTCTAGTGGAACTATGATCATGTTCCTCAAGGGTAAGTGGGAAGGAGTTGTAGGAGGAACACGACAAGACCATGACTAAGTCAAACCATTAAGCTCTGGGTAAACTTGGTCAATACTATAGAATACTGACCACAGTACACTATAGTTTTCTACCACAGGGTGGAAAAACAGTGGAAATGGCTTCAGTGACTACTGTGTTTAAAATTCTAAATGGAGCCAAAGGAGGAAAATCTCAGTCAGTTGCTATATCAAAAATGGCCTGGACTTTCTCGGAAGATATATTCATCACAGAATTATGTATATTTGAAGGCTGATCCTTAGCTAATGGAGAGATAGCCAGTGCAGTCAAAGTCTATAAGATGTCTAGGGATAGAGAAAGTACAAACACCACACATGGCTTCTCCATGAAACTGGCCTTTGGGAGAGAAAGAAGGAGAGGAAGAAGGAGTGATATTCATGTTAGAGAAGGTTCCTGAATATTGTGAAAAATGCAGGTGAGCCATATTTTTAAAACTTTAAATTAGCAGTTATGGATAAATTTTGGAGAACCCAAAAATTTGGATGAGAAAAATTATATCTTAATTTTTACAAAACAGAATTTTGTTTTTACTAGATGAAATTTATCATTTCCCTCATTTATGAATGCAGACAATAAACCACAGTAGCATTACTGGTACCTCTGATTTTGTCACCAATGGGAATTACAGATAGTTTCATATCACATTACAAATGTCACAGATATCTTGAAACATTATTTGTGCTGATCATTACTTTAAAATTATTATCATTATTAGACCTTCTTATAAATCATATATGATTGTAATAGTCTGTTTGTCTTCAGATGTACAAGCAACATAACTGGCCAACTTTTGAGCAATTTGGAGCCTTGTAGTGATTGGGTCACCAAACTGTGAAGTTGCTTATTCTCAAGGGAGAAGATATATTGAAGGCATGGACATCAGTGTTTTCAAATATTCTTCATCTGTTATTAATACTCAATATATGAAAGGAGATTTTTATTGTTCAGTCATTTCAATTATGTCCAACTTTTCATGCCCCAATTTGGATTTTTTTTGGCAGATATTAGGATGGTTTGCCATTTCTTTTTCCAGTTCATTTTACAAATGAGGCAAACAGGCAAAATGAAAAATAGGAAACAGGGCAAAGAAGAGTTTTGCTAGCATCACAGAGTTATTAAATATTTGAAGCTGGATTTGAACTCAGGAAGATGAACCTTCCTGACTTCAGGCCCAGTGCTCTTTCCACTGCACCACCTCACTGCTCCAAAGGAGTGTAGATACTTTTCTTTTTAAAAAAAGTTTTGTAAAGCCAGGCAATTCAAATGGATTTATAGTTTTCTGAAAAGGGGCACAAAATTTGCCACATAAGTACATGGGTTACAAGGTAGAGCAGACAAGTTCAAACACATCTGGTGATGGTAGTAACTACTGAAGTGTGTTATTTAAAATAAATTCCTGTTGCTAACACATTTCATGATACAAACTGATATGAATCACAGACTTATAGCTTCTGTGAGTTTGAATGGTTCTTTTTATTTGCTTTTTTCCTCTTAGTACTGTTTTTGTACATTGTGCTATGGAGTAAAGATTATCTTGTAAAAGTCATATTTTTATATTATTCTGTGAAAATGCCACACATTTAAAAATGATTTCACAGATCATAAAAGAGGGAAAGGAGGAAAAAAACTCACATGTGCAAAAATGTTTGTACAGCCTTTTTGTTGTTTTAAGAAACTGGAAATTGAGTGGATGCCCATCAGTTGGGAAATGGCTGAATAAGTTATGGTATATGAATGCAATTATTATTCTGTAAGAAACGATAAGCAGGCTGATTTTAGAAAATCCTGGAACTGATACTGTATGAAGTGAGCAGAACCAAGAGAACATTAACATAGCAACAACAAGATAATGTGATGATCAACTGTGATGGACTTGACTCTTTTCAACAATGTGGTGATTCAAGGCAATTCCAATTGACTTGAGATGGAGTTATTTGCAGCCAGAGAGAGAACTATGGACACTGAATATAGATCAGGAATTAGTATTTTCTTTTTATTGTTGTTGCTTGTTTTTTTTTCTTTCTGGTGTCTTTTTTTTTCTTTCCATCTGATTTTTTTTTTTTTGTGCTCAGCATGACAAGTGTGGAAATATGTTTAGAAGAATTGCACATGCTTAACCTATATCAGATCACTTGCTATCTTGGGAAGGAGATAGGGGGGAAGAGAGGAAGAAAAATTTGGAACACAAAATCTTGCAGGAATGAATGTTGAAAACTATGTTTGACTATATTTGGAAAAAATAAAATACCATTAAAAAAGGACGGGAAAGAATTCAATTTAAAAAAATGTCTTCACAAGGAAACTTCGAAAAATATCAGACATGAGAATCATCATTTACGGGAAGACACAGACAGTCACATATGACAATAATTGAATTCCAGGATGGATACAATTCCTGAGCTGCCTCTGCAATATACTTGTCTATGGAAGAATTGTTATTCAGTTTGTTTAGTCCTTTCAGTCATGCCTAATTCTTGATTACTCCATTGGGGGTTTTCTCGGCAAAGATACTAGAGTTATCTGCCATTTTTCTCCAGATAAAAGAATTAAAATCAATAAAAGTGTTAGAACTTTAAATAAATTGTAACACCTCCTTCATTTTATCTATTTGTCCAAATATCTTATATTTTTAAATTACCATTCAAATGTCTAATTTCCATTCATATTTATCAAAAAAATTTTATGAAAGTATCAATTGAATAAAACATTTAATTTTAGCCTTATTTTATGATTTTATACACCCAATTTAAATAAGAATTTTGAAGAAAAAGAAATTTGATGAAAATTATGTATCAAATGGATGCATTTACATTAACAAATATGATATAACACAAAAGCTATGGAGTTGATGCTGACAATTTTTTGTGAATAGGAGTATAAAAACTGAGAATATCTCTTGTCTATCCATACCAAAAATAATATTAATTACAATTTATAAAGTATTTTAAGGTTTACAAAGTACTTTATAATTATTATCTCATTTTTAAACTCTTTCAAAAATTTTGGTAAATAGATACTGTTATTAACTCCTTTTAACAGATAAAGAAACTTTATTACAGGAGAGAGAATAAGCATTTATATAGTACCCACTATGTTCCATACACTACATTAAGCACTTTTACAAATATTATATCATTTGATCTTCATGACAACCTTGAGAAGTAGCTGCTATTATTAATACTCATTTTATAGATGAAAATATTGAGACAGAGATTCAGTGATTTGCTTAGTCACACAACTATAAATTATGAGAAGAAGGATTTGAACTCATTGAAGTTTCTTTTCATGTGAAGAATACTTAATTTAAAAAAATTAAGACACTTTCAAATTTGGATTTGCCTTAAAAAAACTCAACAAAACTTTTTCTTGAAGTATTCTATAAAATGCTTACTAGTTTAAACAAAAGAAAACCATTCACTATTGGGAAGACTTTAGTAAAGTCATGTGAATTGGAAATCTGATTTGATTTATGAATTGTAATGGAAAAAACTGGACCTGATTCCATTGTCAATTGACGTGATAAGTTTTGGAATAATTGTGTGTTTTTTTTTAACAGTATGAAAGAGGTTATCAAAGAATCTGCAGCCTCACCACTTCCCTTCAGCATACACCTGAATAAAACTACAGATATATTTCACTGTTGCCAGCTCCTTATTTTTATTCACTTAGTGCCTGCTGATGCTATGAAAGAATTTTTATTTTGTGAGTCTCCTTTGAAAATTACAAAGGCAATTGACATTTTAGAAACAGTGAACTTATTTTTTGAAACAAAACTTTAACTGGGAAGAAAATTTCATACTCTATGTATAGTTGGAGCTTCTGTGACATTTTATAATATATCTCATTTTGCTATTTTTTCTAAAAAAACATTTTTAAACTATTGGATAAATCAGAAAGATAATACCTGCTATTATAAAAAATTTCTTCTGAACAAAAATTTCAAAATTTCCTTACAAAATTGGTCTATACAGTGGCTAGACCACTCATCTCTATTAGACATTTAGGATGACTGAATATGTCAGGAATTCTAAAAATAGTATATAATTATATCCTCAAAAATATGTCACATATAAGAGAAAAAATATAATTTCAGAAACAATATATTCAGTTCAGATTATAATTTAGGTAAGATGAATTGTAGAATTGGGTAAAAGCGCTCCTGAAGTTCCATTTCCTCAATAAATCATCATTCTCAAATGGAATTAAGATAATGATTTTTATGATCTAAAACAGCAATAGACAATTTCCCTTTTCTCCCCAAACATAAAAAGTAACATTAATGCCCTTATGGGCTACTTATAAAGTTACTTAATGCTCTGGATAGTATAGATATATTTCACTGTATAACTGTTCCAGAAAATTTATGTAAAAACCAAATCATATTGATTATAAACTGTCATGCAATCTAAAGAATATTGGATTGGTAGTTAGCAAGACCACAGTTAGATTTCTGGTTCTGCTACTCACTTATTTACTTCATGGCTTGAGCCATAGTATGAGACTTAGTTTGTATAGCCATGAAAACTTTCATTGTAATTGTCTATGATTCCAAAAAATCTTTTTAGATATAATGTGTTAAAGTTTATCTTCTAAAAATTCAGATTTTTATATATTTTAAGCCTTCTTAAAGGCATACCTGCATATCATCTTCTTGAATATCTCATGTCTGGTTTCAAATTTATATTTATATTCATATAAAGAATCTATGTTTGTTTTTTCATAGTATGAACTGTATACAACCTTGAGATGATTTAGATTAGATTATTGGAAGTCAAAGCAATTAGGATTATTTGGCCTCAGAAGACAACATCAGTTGATCATAATGTTGATAAACTCTTCTCCACCTCTGAGAACCAAGGCTAACACAGTGATATCTTTTCCTTTGGAGAACTTGATATAAAATATAAATGCCCATCTGTGGAATGGCTTATGTATTTTCCACAGGATCTTTTTGAAGTTCTTTTTAGAATTCTGTAATGCTAGCATATTTTCATATATTCCATCATGATAAAGAAGATTATCTTCCAAGGTATTCACTTTCCAAAATAATTAAGTATCTATCTATCTAATTAAAAAAGGAATGGAAATAATCCAAACCATATATTTAAATAATTTAATTCCAAATAATGTCATAATGATTATTGTTTAATATTAATATCCACACTTCACAATTGATATGCTTTCTAAGAATTATAAGGATAATTGAAAGAATTATAAGGTTGAAAGAATTATAAGGATAAAAGACACAATGAGATGTAGATAGTCTATATCTAATCTCAGGTAGATTTTAAATCAAAGTGAACTATAAGGCATTTTCCATCCTCAAAGCTACTTAAAAGTATCATTGATTTTTACCAGGGCACATGGAAGAAAAATCCCTAATTTTCAACAAAAGAATATTTAGACAAAATGTCACGTATCAGAATTCAATGTTTTTTGGCTGGTCTAGTTATTTTTCTTTGGCACACTTATGACCATCATATTACCAAATAAAAACAATTATTTAAAATAGAAAATCTATAAAGATACTTTATGACCATAAATATATGCTACAAGAATCTCAATTGCTAAACATTCATTACATACTAGAAAAGCAATAACTCATGCTATATATGAATATATTTCTCCAATAGAGTCCAATGAATACCTTATCAGTGTAGGTGATTCTGACTCTTGCAAGGCTGTGCCAGCAAGTTCAGACAGAGTATACCTATTTTGATCATCAAATTAACCATGTTTGGAAAGGGTCATTAACTAAAGAAGTCACCAGAAGACAAAATTATTTTGGCCATACAATTAAAAAATGCTGTTTACTATAGCACAAAGAGAGGTTTCCATGTGAACTAATAGTGTGCATACCCATATCAATAATTTAATTAATACTCAAATATTAATATACACCTACATTATATTTTAATTACATGTATTCTCACAGTTCTTCAGAAAAAACTATTTTAAACAAAAAATATACATTTTTTAAAAAAGGGTTAAAAAACTATGGAGAGTTGACCTACTAATCTGATGTTTACCTTCCCCAACTGTTATCAAATTGAGTTGGTTCCTTCTGAACAGTAAGATACCAATAGTTTTCACTTTTCAAGGACAATGCCCTAGTTATATATATTCCATGTTGCTTTTGGTTTCCCAATTCTTCTTTATTTCAAGCCCCCATGCAAGTTTCTTCTTTTTAAAAGCCCCCTATGAAGCCTCAGCATCTTTTTTTTAGCTTTTACAAAGTTGCAGCAAGCAACAACTTTAGCAATTTTTGCCCCAAGCTCCTGAGTAGCTAACTTATTACTTAGTTCTTCAGCCTTCTCAATATCCCCTTCAGCCAAGATTTGTTGATGTGCACTTCAAGGCCTGACTTCAGAAGAGCCCTTTTAGTTACAAGGGGTTCAAACTTATCATTTATTCCAAAATACTGAGTAAGCTCCTTCCACTGGGCTTTATTTGAAGATTGTTGACTGTCAGAGTTCTTTTTATTCTTCTGGGACATTTTCTCTCACTTCCTTTGCTTATAGAAATTGTTAAGGTTTTCAGTTCAGAATGCTTTTTATGTAATTCTTGAAACTTATTCCACATATTTAGAGGAAGTCCAGCTGGACAATCTTCAGTAGCATTTTTCGCATTTGTCTTTGTCCCATTTTTAAGCCCATCAATATGGAAAACAGGAAACCTGACTTCTTCAATCACACAACTCCCTTATCTTTCTTTGAACTGAGTTCCAAGATTTTCAATGTAGTCTCATCCTCAGAATTCAACTTAATATTGCTTTCATTTATCCCAGGAGGTAACAGCTCACTCCACATCTTTTCTGACCATGTGATCTAGGTCATCTTTTTTTTTTCATTTTATTATTTTAATGAAAAAATGAAGCTCCTGCCAGTATTTTCACTCATTGTTTCTATGCAAATATACATGCCAGCAAAGGCTCTTCTAACCACCATGAAAGAAGTTTTTCCTCATTCGAAGAGTCATCAGATTTAATATCAGTGGTTCTCTGAAACTTCACATTTTTTAAAGACGATATTGTCAAAAAATGAGAACTGAATATAAAGCTCTTCATTATCACACAGAAGTCTGCTGGCTTTCAAGAGGACAAATCTTGAAGCATTTGTTCAATCTAAGAGTAGAAGTTTCACTTTTTCTGAAAAAAAAGGAAAAAATGAAAACTTGTTCTTAGAACACTTTGAAAGAAAAGATTTTTATCCAGTGGTTGGCCTATCTGGCAGATTTTTTTTATTAAAGCTTTTTACTTTTCAAAACATATGCATGGAGAATTCTTCAACATTAGCCCTTGCAAAACCTTATGTTCCAATTCCCCCCTTCCCTCAAGCACTCCCTTAGATGGCAAGTAGTCCAATATATGTTAACATGGTAGAAATATATGTGAAATCCAATATATTCATACATATTTATATAATTATTGTGCTGCACAAGAAAAATCACATCAAACCAGTAAAAAAAAAAGAAAAAGAGAAGCAAAATGAAGTGCAAGCAAGCAACAAAAAGAGTGAGAATGCTATGTTGTGAACCACACTCAGTTCTCACTGTTCTCTCTCTGGGTGTAGATGGGTCTCTTCATCACTGAACAATTGGAACTGGTTTGAATCATCTCATTGTTGAAGAGAACGATGTCCATCAGAAATGATCATCATATAGTATTGTTGTTGCCATGTACAATGATATCCTGGTTCTGCTCATTTCAATTAGCATCAGTCCATGCAAGTCTCTCCAGGCCTCTCTGAAATCATACTGCTGGTAGTTTCTTACAGAATAATAATATTACATGACATTCATATACCATAATTTATTCATCCATTCTCCAATTGATGGGCATCCATTCAGTTTCCAGTTTCTAGCCACTACAAAAAGGGCTGCCACAAACATTTTTGCACATGTGGGTCCCTTTCCCTCCTTTAAGATCTCTTTGGGATATAAGCCCAGTAGAAACACTGCTGGGTCAAAGGGTATGCACAGTTTGATAACTTTTTGAGCATAGTTCCAAATTGCTCTCCAGAATGGTTGGATATGTTCACAGTTCCACCAGCAATGTTTTCCCACATCCCCTCCAACATTTGTCATTTTCTTTTCCTGGCATCTTAGCCAATCTGACAGGTGTGTAGTGGTACCTCAGAGTTGTCTTAATTAGCATTTCTCTGATCAATAGTGATTTGGAGCACCTTTTCATATGACTAGAAATAGTTTTAATTTCATCATCTGAAAATTGTCTGTTCATATCTTTTGACCATTTGTCAATTGGAGAATGTCTTGAATTCTTATAAATTTGAGTCAGTTCTCTATATATTTTAGAAATGAGGCCTTTCTTATATCTCAAAGAGATCTTAAAGGAAGGAAAGGGTCCCACATGTGCAAGAATGTTTGTGGCAGCCCTTTTTGTAGTGGCTAGAAACTGGAAACTGAATGGATGCCTATCAATTGGAGAATGGCTGAATAAATTATGGTATATGAATATTATGAATATTATTGTGCTGTAAGAAACGACCAGCAGTATGATTTCAGAGAGGCCTGGAGAGACTTGCATGAACTGATGCTGAGTGAAATGAGCAGAAACAGGAGATCATTATACATGGCAACAACAATACTATATGATGATCAATTCTGATGGACATGGCTCTCTTCAACAATGAAATGTTTCAAACCAGTTCCATTTGTTCAGTGAAGAAAGCCATATATACCCAGAGAGAGGGATGTGAAATGTGGACCACAACATAACATTTTCATAGAGCATAACATGCTCTATATTGATGTTTGCTTGCATTGGGTTTCCTTTTTCTGATTTTTTTTGTTCATGTAGATCCGATTTTTCTTGCACAGCAACATAAGTATGGAAATATCTATACATATATTTAACTTGTCAAGTATTTTAATATAATTAACATGTAGTGGAATTCCTCCCATATAGGGGAGGGGAGGGGACTAGGGGGAAAATTTGTAAAGGAAAGCTTTGTAAGAATCAATGTTGAAGAACTACTCATACATGTGTTATGCAAATAAAAAGCTTAAAAAAAAGAAATGAGGCATTTATCAGAACCTTTGAATGTAAAAATGTTTTCCCAGTTTGTTTCTTCCCTTCTAATCTTGTCTGCATTAGTTTTGTTTGCACAAAAACTTTTTAACTTAATATAATCAAAATTATCTATTTTGTGATCAATAATGATCTCCAATTCTTCTTTGGTCACAAATTCCTTCCTCCTCCAGAGGTCTGAGAGGTAAACTATCCTATGTTCTTCTAATTTGTTTATAATATCATTATTTATGTCTAGATCATGAACCCATTTCAACCTTATCTTGGTATACTGTGTTAGGTGTGGGTCAGTGCCATACTAGTTTCCAATTTTCACATAAATTTTTGTCAAATTGTGAATTCTTACCCTAAAAGCAGGGGTCTTTGGTTTTGCCAAACACGAAATTACTATAGTCATTGACTATTTTGTCCTGTGAACCTAATCTATTCCACTGATAGACTATTTTATTTCTTAGCCAGTACCAAAGGATTTTGATGACCATTGCTTTATAATATAATTTTAGATCTGGCACAGCTAGTCTAGCAGATATTTTTCATCATATGAATGAAATAAAAATTTCAATTCAGGGTCTTACAGTCACTATTATGGATGCTACTGAAAAATTTTAAGATTTTTTTGGCTTATCTGCTAATATGAAAAAAAAGAGTAGAGACTGATGACATTTATAGACTTTCAAATATTAGAAGTGCTTTCTCAAGGTGGAGCTGAGATTTTAAAAAATATTCTCTCAGTTTTTTTAAAAAGATAAATTGATGAACTCCTAGAAACACTTTAGAAAAGGGTTTTTGTATCTTGACGCCAGGACCATAGATTCGGAATCCTTTTTTTCTAATATAAGTTATATTTAAGATGTTGACCTAAAGATGGAGTTCATTGATTTTAAGATAAAAAATGGAGTATAACTCAAAAAGCCCAAGTGAATTCTGGCATTCCTTGAAAGATGCTAATCCTTGCCCTGTCAGGAGAAAGTATGAAAGTTGTCATTCTATTTGCAACAATAAATTTCTTCACATCAGTGTTTCTAACACTTATAACCATTAAAGCAAATAAACAAACCCCCCCTTAAAATCAATTAGATGTCATGGCATGTGTGTTGCCTTTTCACAGATAACGCCACAAATTTTTTTATTCAAGCTAAACAACAATAGCCATCACACAGCATATCTTTTAAAAATACATTTTAATTTAAACTTGCCTATATTTTAAACATATTATCTTGTTATTAACATGTTAATAATAAAGTAATATATTTATATGTATTTAAATAACTATACTTCATTTTTTCTATTATCCTAAGTATTTTATTTAATGCATTTGAAAACATTATTCTTAGAAGGGGTCATAGGTTTCATCAAACTGTTGAAAGGGACCATGATACAAAAATGGTTTAAAAATCCTGCCATATAGTGTTGCTTGAGTATTAATCACTCTATAAAAAAAGCAAGTTTGCCACAGGGCTTCACAATGACTATTCATTTTTTACTAGAAGCAGTGGCATTTACTCTTTTCCCTTAGATCTGACCATACGATATCTCAGATAACATGATAATGGCACAAAGCATCTCACTTATCAATGGTACTCTCTCTCCTTTGCTCAACTTTTTGGTTTCAATTTTGCTACTGTTCTGAGCAAGGCATTGGTAATGAGCTGCATTGCATTGAATTGACTGATGTATGTGTAGTTAGAAATGTTGTTAGATAGATATAATGGGATGCTCATGGTGATAGGAACAGGGTGTGTGTGTGTGTGTGTGTGTGTGTGTGTGTGTGTGTGTGTGCATGTGTGTTTGATGGCTTGAGAGGGAAATTGTAATTCAGACTGTAAGTATTTTTTTATGTCATTTTAAGCATGTTGAACTCTGTGATCCCATTTAGGATTTTCTTAGCAAAGATACTGAAATGGTTTATTTTACAAATGAGGAAACTGAGGAAAACAGGGTTAAGTGATTTGCCCAGAGTCACACAGTAAGAACTCAAAGATGAGGCCAGATTTGAACTCAGGAAGATGAGTCTTTCTGACTCCAGGTCCACCATTCTTTCTACTGAACTCTAACCTTCTGAACTAAAAAAAGAACACCATTTCTATTATATGGTATTTTGGGAAATTTCCCATACATATAGCCACACTATATATGTCGCTTAGTATGCTAATCCATAGGAAAGCAAACCTGGATTCAGGGTATAATATATGTGTTTTCCATTCTCCTCAAGCAATTTTTCTGAGAGTTGGGGTCAGCCACACGAGTTTTATTCTACCAGGGATGCTGGAGCAAGCAGACTCTGGCCTTTGGGTGTTTTGAGGGTAACTCAGATCCTCTAAGGTTCTCTGCAGCTTAGTCCATGGAATCCACCTTAATTGAAGTGACTGGCTTGGATAAAGAGAGCTTTCTCATTTCCATTTTACCTTGGATTTTAGGGAATACTGAAATGGGGGAAAAGACACCATCTTGAATAAGAAAATGATCAACACAGCTTATATTCCTTAAATTTTATCTAGAAAGTATAGTAATATGGTATTTGTTTTTTTTTTCCTGAAAGGGAATATAGTATAGTATATAGCTCTGCATTTAGATTTAGGAACATTTGTCTTCAATTTCTGTCTTTGACATGTACTGGTTGTATGACCTTGGGCAAATCTTTTGTTCATTACATTACTGTGATTAAGTGATGGAGAGCATTATCATAGTGGGAATTCCCTAGACTGATGGAATCATAGATTCTTTGTTCATTTTTATGTGGTTATTCTGGTATTTTAAAAATCTAGTATAAAATAGTTTTGATAATTAATACTTTGGAGTATAATTTGAACTAGAGAAATACAATTTTCTTTCCTTCTATCATTTCTTTTTTATTGTTAATCTGAAAGTCATCAACAAATATGAACATTTCAATATTTATAATAAAAGAAGAAATATAGCATAAAATTATGGATTTGTTATATAGTTTTTAAAATATATTAAATTTAACTAAGTAGTAACAGAATTGCTCTATTTTCTGAGCTTTTTGTTTTATTTTGAACATTAAACATTTTATTGATGCTTTTTTGTGCATCTATCACCATTTATTAAGTTACTCATATCAACTCAAATAGAATCCCTTTTCTATATATGTTCCTGTATATTCCTATATATAATCATTCAAGACTAACCAATCAATAATCAATAGAGCACATTTGAGGATGCATATCTCATTTTGCATCTCTGATACACATCCTTTCTGGGATAGGATGGGAGGTTTGATCATCAGTTTGATAAAGTCTGAAGTCTGGTAAGTTGCTACTTGATCAGTTTCCTAACATTTTCCAAATTGTTTTCTTTTATATTATTACTGATTTTTTTGTAAATTGTTTTCCTTTTCATATTTCCCCTCATTATTGACATTTTGTCCCTCCATATGAATTTTATTATATTTTGCCAAATTATATAAAACATTAGAATTTTGATATAGTACAAATGTAAAGATTAATTTGGTAAACATTATAATATAGTGTTATATAATGCAATTGTACAATTGTGTTATGTAATGATCAATGAACATTTTTTAAAAAGTTTTATTGACATACCAATTATTTAATTCTCTCTTATTTCTCAAAAAATGTGTTATAGTTGACCATAAAATTCCTACATTTAGCTTGATAAGTTAACTCCTAGATATTTCATATATTTTATGTTTATTTTAAACGTTATTTCTCTATTATCCTTTTTTCTGATGTATATTGGTGCCAGGTAGAAATGTTGATGATTTATAGCGGGAGGTAGTTATAGTTATCTTGTACTCTGCTATTTTGCTGAACTTATCTATTATTTCATGTAATAGTTTAGTGAACTTTTTGGATTTTATATATATATATACATATGCGTATATATGTATATATATATATCTTACCACCTGCAAGTGGCAACATTCTAGCTATGTCTTTACTAATTTTATTCCTTTAATTATAGTTAGTATTTCTAGGACTGAGTCAAAAAATAGTGGTCAGAGTAGGCAGTCTTGCCTAACATGTGTTGAATGTAAAGTTTTTTAAGATTTCTCCATTACTGCTATATCTGTGATTGAAATAAATGTTTCCTATTGTGCTAAGGAAAAATTCTTTTGATCCAGTTTGGTTTACATATGGGATAGGCAGTATATGGAACTTGAAGGTGAAAGAGACTGGAGCAAGATAATAATGGAGAGAGGAATATTTGCTGTTCCTAATCCTGCAGCAAAGTCAGGATACTTCTTTTCTTTTAACCTACAGTCATTCAGAAATGATCTATACCCTGGCATGAACAGGGAAGGTGGGTGACCCTAACTGATCATAGCTGGAAGGTTAAGAAGATAACTAGGGTGCTCAGACTGTGATAACCAATATGCAGTATTGTCCAGCAGAAGTGAAAGCAAACTTCAAGCAGCAGCAACTGTTGGTGAGTTATTTGATGAGAATAAACCAGAACTGTCCTCTCTTTTCACTTATTGAAAAATAAATTTCCCCAATTCCATGTAAAAATGATTTTTAATATCTTTTTTATTTTATTTTGTTTTTTTATTAAAACTTTTTATTTGCAAAACATGTGTATGGGTAATTCTTCAACATTGACCCTTACAAAGCTTTCTGTTACACATTCCCCCCCCCCAAGTCCCCATCCCTCCCCTAGATGGCAGGAAATCCACTACATGTTAATTATGTTAAAATACTTGACAAATCAAATATATGTATACATATTTCCACATATCATTGTTGTGCAAGAAAAATCGTATCTACAAAAAAAATCTGAGAAAGGAAACAATGCAAGCAAATATCAATAGAAAGCATGAACATGTTATGTTGTGGTCCACATTTCATATCGCTCTTTCTGGGTGTATATGGCTTTCTTCACTGAACAATTGGAACTAGTTTGAAACATTTCATTGTTGAAGAGAGCCATGTCCATCAGAATTGATCATCATAATTTCTTTTTTTTAAAAAAGGTTTGACTTCCAAATTCTACCCTTTCTTCCTTCCTATCCCCTGCCTGAGATGATAAGCAGTCTGATGCAGGTTATACTTGTGCAATCATATGAAACATTTACACATTATTCATTTTGTACAAGACGACTCAAAAGAAAAAGAAAGTTAAAAACGGTATACTTCAATATATGTTCAGACAGCATTAATTCTTTCTCTGAAGGAGAACTTTTTTTTAAATCATCAGTTCTTTTGGACTGTCTTGGGTCATTGTATTGCTGAGAATAGCTGTCATTCACATTTCATCACAATTTCTGTTGCTGTATACCATGTTCTCTTGGTTCTGCTCACTTTATTTTGTATCAGTTCAGATAAGTCTTTCCAGGTTTTTTGAATTCATCCTGCTTATCATTTCTTATAGCACAATACTATTCTATTAAAATCATATACCACAACACATTCAACTATTCCCCAAATGGGTATCCCCTTAATTTCCAAATCTTAGTCATCACAAAAAGAGTTGCAATACATATTTATGTACAAATTTTCCCTTATTTTTTTTTTTTTGGTAAACAGACTTAATAGTGGTATTTCTGGATCAAAGGACATTCACAGTTTTATAGATCATTGGCATAATTCCAAATTACTCTCCAGAATGATCAGCCCAGTTCACAATTCCACCAATAATGCATTAGTGTCCCATTTTCCCCAATTTCCTCCAACATTTATAATTTCATTTTGTCAAATTAGCCAATCTGATAAGTATGGAGTGGTACCACTAAGTAATTTTAATTTGTATTCCTCTAGTAAAATAGTGATTTAGAGCATTTTCTTCATATGACTATAGATAGCTTTAATTTCTTTGTTTGAAAACTTCCAGTTCATATCCTTTGACCTTTTATCAATTGGAGAATGATTTAAATTCCAAAAAATTTATCTCGGTTCTCTAAATATTTGAGAAATAAGGCTGTTATTGAAGATGCTTTTATAGAAATTTCCACCAGTTTTCTACTTTCCTCTAATTTTGGTTGCATTGATTTGTGTGTGTTTGTGTGTGTGTGTGTGTGTGTGTGCGTGTGTATGTGCAAAATCTTTTTAATTTAATAAAATCAAAATTGTCCATTTTATATTTCATAATGTTTTTAATATCTTGTTTGGTCTTAAATTCTTCCCTTATTCATAGATCTGATAGATAAACTATTCCATGTTCTCCTAATTTGTTTATGGTAATATCTTTTATGTATAAATCATATACCCATTTTGACCTTATCTTAGAATACAATGTGAGATCTAGTCTAGATCTAGTTTCTGCCATGTTGTAGTGTTCCTAGGAATTTTTGTCAAATAGTGATTTTTTTTGTACCAAAAGCTTGAATCTTTGGATTTATCAAACAGGTTATTATTATGGTCATTTACTACAATACATTTTGTACTTAATCCATTCTACTGATTTATCACTTATTTTTTAACTAGTATCAGACTGATTTTGATAATTACCACTTTATAATACATTTTGAAATCTGGTACAGCTAGGCCATTTTCCTTTACTTTTTTTTTCATTGATTCCCATGATAATCCTGATCTTTTTCTCTTCTAGATGAATTTTGTTATTATTTTTTCTAGTTTTGGTAGTTTGATCTGACAATGAATAAACAGTTTAATTTAGGTAGGATTATCATTTTTGTTATAGTTTCAACCTGTTCAAGAGCAATTGATATTTTCCAGTTGTTTAGATCTGACTTTCTTTTTGTGAAGAGTTTTGTAATTGTATACATATAGTACCTAGGCTTGTCTTAAAAGGTAGACTATCAAGCATTTTACATTGTCTACAATTATTTCAAATGGAATTTCTCTTTCTATTTCTTGCTACTGGACTTTGTTGATAATAGAATTGATGGTGATTTATGTGGGTTTATTTTGTATTTTATAATTTTGTTAAAAGTTTATTTCAATTTTGCTAAAATTTTTGCTAAAAGTTGTTAATTATTTCAATGACTTTTTAAGTTGATTCACTAGGATTCTAAGTATGGCATAATTTCATCTGTAAAGAGTGATAGTTTTGTTTCCTTATTGCCTATTCTAATTCCTTCATTTTTTTTCTTCTCTTATTGCTATAGCTAGCATATGTGGTATAAGACTGAATAATAGTGCTCATAATGGGGATCCTTATTTCATCCTTGATTTTTTTGGGAAAGCTTCTAGCTTATCCCCATTACATCTATACCAGCACCATAGTTATGTCATGAAAGGAATTTGGCAGGACTCCTTCTTCACCTATTTTCCCATATAATTTATAATAGTATTGGAATTAATTGTTCTTTAAATATTTGGTATAATTCATTTGTAAATCCTTCTGGCCTTGGAGATTTTTTTCTTGGCAAGTTCATGGATGACATATTCAATTTTTTTTTCTAAAATGAAGTTATTTAAGCATTTTATTTCCTCTTCTGTTAATCTAGTCAATTTATATTTTTGTAAATATTCTTCTATTTCATGTAGATTATCAGATTTGTAGACATATAATTGGGCAAAATAGCTTCTAATTATTGGTTTAATTTACTCATTGGCAATAAGTTTATCCTTTTTATTTGTGGTACTGATAATTTGGTTTTCTTCTTCCTTTTTTCTAATCACATTAACCAAAGGTTTATCTAATTGGGGGTGGAGTCTTGCAGTACTGCTGGTTTAAGACTATTGGCTTGCATGGGAGTAGGACCTTGGTGGATTGTACTGGGCCTGAAAGCCTTACTGTATGACCTGTAGCTGCTGATTATTTACCAGGCTCCCCTTCCTCCCCAGTGAGACAGACTTTTTCTACTGTGCTGCTAAATTGCTTCCCTGCTCTTAAATTCATTCTGAGGAATTGTTCAAGGTTGTTTGGAGGGGAATTTGAAAAGGCTCCAAGGCATTCTTTCCTCACTCTGTCATCTTGGTCCTGAAAACTCCTTTTTGTCATATTGTCAAAGCATTTATGGGTTTAAGAGTAGAATTGACAGACTAGATTCTCTTTTTCTTTCCTACCCCAAAGTATCAGAAGAAAGGGAGAAATATTGAACTCATAACCTTCCATCCTGGAATAATTAAGAGATTTTCCCAGCTTCTCTATAAGTGATATGAGTGCTTGTTGCTAATGAAAACTTTTTATTTTCCATGTTTACAAATTTAAACTATTTGTTTAATTAGGAACCTGAAATTTAATGTCTGAAATATATGTATCTGGAAGGCTAAAAAGTGGCTAATGGCTAGGAGTAAGCATTACAAATATAACTGAGTTGCTTCTAGTCTGAGTAAAGGCATAATAGGGAAGAGGTGGAGTGGTGAGTAATTCAAAGAACTAAGAGCAATTGATAAAAATTGGAAAGAGATAAATTTAGGTTTGATGTAAGGGAAAATTCTCTAATAATTAGAGCTATCCAGAAGTGGGGGCCTCAGCCTGTTATGGGCTTCTCTTCACTGGAAGTTTTATGATAAAGGTTATGTAATAACTTCTGGCAAGGTATTGGCTAGCTACAAAGACTCTGGCAGCTGTAGTTCTCATCTTGAGAAGAGAAGAAATGAATGTGAAATGAACCCTCAGACAGAAGGGAGATGGTCTTTTTCAAATAACATATGGTAGAAGTTTTGAGCATCTCTAGAGAGAATGAGAGAAGAGACATGTGGCAGTTGTCTTTTGGCATCAGAGCAACCAGGAAAGCTAATGGTCATAATAGCAGTTCTCTTCTTTAAAAAAATACATTTGTGGATATACACATGAAACTGCAAATGGCTATGCATAACTTGCTATTCCTTTTATTGATTTATTATTAACTTCTGAGGCAATTGGAGTTAAATGACTTGCCCAGGGTCACACAGCTAGTAAATATCAAGTGTCTGGGACTGGATTTGAACTCAGGTCCTTCTGACTTCAGGACTGGTGCTCCATTCATTGTGCTAATTAGCTGACTCTATTTCTTTTAAATATATAATAAAGTTATCCTGTAATATTTTTTCCTTTTTCTTCTCACCTCCTCTTCCCCCACAACTGTAGAAATAGCTCCTATTACAGAGAAATAGGTATGTGTATGTGTATGTACATGTACATGTGAGAGACATATATATATATGAAATTATTCAACATGTTTTACATATAGAAAATATTTTCTACATAGTTATTCTATATATATTCTATATAATGATATGATTATTCTATATATATTTCTGTTGTCAGTTCTTTTTCTAGATGCTTACATCATTCTTCATATGTCTTTTATGAATAACCTCTATATGGACAAGTGGAGAGATGACCTATTTTTTTTTCAAATCAGGAACACTCTCTCTTTAGTAGCAGAAGTCCTGGGAGAAAACTCGACCTGGGGAATCAGATATGAGCTGATCCCTATCCTACTTCTGCCTTACTTCCAAAATTCTATTAAAGAGGCATTTGGCAAATTTAATATTATTAAATTATTATTAAAAAAAGTGACCTTTCCTAATGCAGGGTTGGGAGTTCAAAACTTAGCCTATCATTCTGTCCCCTATTGCTCATCAACTGAGGACATAAGCATGAGCTGTTTCACAACTATATTTCTATAAGTGAAAGCTATTCCCTGACACACAGCATGGGCATATCATTGTGGGATTCAAAGTGAGAGAGAAGAGATATCTCTAGTATCTTCCCCCCTTCCCCCCTCCCACTCCCAGACAGCAGAGACTTGATTTCCTATCACAATAGGAAGCAAGAGTTGGAGGTAAGAAGTTTTGGTCACCCTGCTCTCCTTACAGAGAATTATAGATAGAATTATAACTGCTCTCTTAAATATTAGTAGTCTAAAGAATATATTGTTCCAAACTAATTTCTTACTAAGATTTCATTATTGGAGGAAGTAGGACCTCAAACTTTTTATCCAAGGTTTGACCCCTTTCCTACCAAACACTAATTCCATAATGAATACATGTATCAAAGAAACACATTTATTCAATTTGACAGCAAAACAGAAATCAAAGAAAGACTATTTAGGAAAACATACCACACAGTGCAAAGTGAAGGAGCTCTCCTATTGGTAACTTGGTTCAACCAAGAGAAAGAAAATCCTAGATCTTACCCAAAGGAAAGTTTCCTAAAATCTCTACTGTAGCAAGCTGGGGATAGGAATATGATAGAGACAGTCAGCTCTTCCCATTTCAGTTTCCTCCTAGAGTCTTATTCTCCCTTCAGCAACATGAAATGGAGTGTATTTCATCTATCTTATCTCTCAAACCTACAAGGCAGAAGTGCCCTAAGCCTAAAGAAACTTGAAGAGACTCCAAGAATTTCTGACAACATGGAAAAAAATAAAGAAAAAACAAAAGAACAAAACTCAAGAACTCTCTTTTCTTCCCTTCTCACCAATTACACTTGACCCTCATGCAGTGTAGGGCATTCATCTTTACCAGTGAGGAAAGGGCAGAATTAGTAGGAATTTGAGACATATACATCTGCTAATAGACATGAACTTAAAAGAACTTGTCTGGGATGAAGTTGGGACCAACCCCTGGAGAGGTCATCTACCTGAGACTTTAGATTTTGGATACCCTAGTTTTTAAGATTCTAGAGATATTGGAAAAAATTAAGTTATAATTGTATAGACTTTTTTTTTCTGGTGTGTTGTTTTACAAGTAAATTTCATTGCTGCAATTTTGCAAACTTTTTATTTTCTTGATTCCTTAAATGTGTAAATATGAATACTTATTCTGTTATTATATCCTGATAAGTATTGATTTTTAATCTAATGTGAAAAAATATGGAGATTAAATCATTAGAATATTGCTCCTAGTAGAAATGTTCATAATTTTCATTTTACATTTAAGCAAATCTAGACTTCTTGTCAAATTGTGAAAGCAAAATAGCCTGTAGCTTCATAGGGTAAGGTTTTCCTATGCCTAGAAACCAAAAGTATTTGTCTTTCTTACTTCTTTACTCTACTTGTCTTGTCAGGTGAGTTTGCAATTTCATATTGATTACCCATCCAGTGGTAGATATTGCCAGAAGAAATTTGCCTGAACTACAACTAGTCTTCTTCTTCTTCTTCTCCTTCCTCCTTCCTGTTCTCCTTTTTCTAACTTGTCCAGGATCACACAGCTAGTATTAAGTGTCTGAGGCCAGATTTGAACTCAGGTTCTGAATCCAGGGCTAGTACTCTATCCACTGCATCATCTAGCTGCCCCCTTTGCCTGGATTTCTAAGGAATTGCTTGATCCCTTGAGAAATGTTGGTATTTCTGTGTAGAAAAGGACATCTGGGAGAACATTCTTAAGATGGCAGAGTAGGTCAGAAAATTCCAAGCTCTCTAGAGTGCTCTCACGAACAAAACAAAATTGCACCTTGGGGCAAATGCAGACCAGTGAAAAATAAATAAGAGTTGGAGCAGAACAGAGATACTCTTGGGACAGCTAGAGAAGATCTAAAGAAAGGTCACAGGACAGAGATTTGGTTCAAATGAAGTATAAACATTTCTAGGTTAGTTCTGCTGAAACAACAAGTGGGAACCCTAGGTTAGTCAGGTTGGAAGGTAGGCTCATCCCTAAATTTTAAATTTCACCTAAATGTTGGGGAATAGTGTGGGGAATACAGGAAGATTGAATGAACCTCTGCTGATAAGGTACTCCGGGCCCAGATGTGCTTCTTAGATGTAGCCCTAAGTGAGAGGTGAGCACACCTGGTGAGTGCAGAAGCAATGGAGCAGGGAAACTGCTGGCTGTGTACACTTGCAGGAAGATGTAGTTCTTAGTTCTTGGTTCTGGGCCAGAGGAGAGAACTGAAGGATGACTTGAAGCCAGAGGTACCATCTCCCCCACCCCAAGTCTAGAGGTGATTACCTATAGAATTTTTATTTTAAAAAAATAACCAGGCAAACAGAAACCCTAACCATAGAAAGTTACTATGGGAAGAAAGAAGACCAGAGCTCATTTTCAGAAGAGTATATGGAAGTGAAAAAGGCCTCTTCTACCCCAAAGAGTATGTTAAATGGATACCTACCCAAGAAGAATTTTTAGAAGACTTCAAGAAAGATTTTAAAAATAAGATGAGAGATTGAGGAAAATTAAAAATAAATAAGAACAATAAAAGAAAAGCAAGATTCTGAAAATTATAATCAATTAGAAAAGGAGATTCAGAGGCTCTTTTTATGGAAAAATAACTATGAAAATTAGAATTGAACAAGGGGAAGCCTTGAACTTATAAGAGACCAAGAAATAATAAAACAAAGATACAAGAAAGAAGAGAATGTGAGATATCTCATAAGAAAAACAAGAGATATGGAGAGAAGACCAAGAAGAGAATCTGAATAATTGGACTACCTGAAAATCATGATACAATGATACTTGATCCAAAAATATAAGAAATTATTGAAGAAAATTGTCTTGAAGTAATAGAACAAGAGAGGAAAATAGAAATAGGAAAAAATCCACCAATCTTTACCTGAATAAGATTCCACAAGGAAAACACTCTGGAAGATCATTGCTAACTATTGAAACCCCCAGATCAAAGAGAAAATTTTACTAGCAACAACAACAACAATTCAAATATACTGGAGCTATAATTAGAATCACACAGGACCTATCAATGGCTACAAGAAAAGACTGAAGGAATTGAGATATTATATATGGAAAATCAAAAGAGCTAGAGTTGTGGCTGAAAATATATCTAAATATAATACTGAAAGGAAAAATCGGTCATTCAATGAACTGTCAGATTTTCAGGATTTTGTTACTAATAAATCTGAACTCAGTAGAAAATCTGACATATAAGAACCAACATCAAAGACTAATTTCAAGGGACTCACTAAGGACAAACTTTTTGTTTTATATGTGGAAATATAAACCATATGTCTGAGATTGTTGTTAGTAATTGGATAGTCCAAAAGAAAGATTGAGATAGAGCTGATATAATGTGATTCTAAAAAGCAAAACCATGTAGGAAAAGGTAAAAACAGTAATTATAATGTACAGATGAAGTATGAGAACAAGAACTGACACAGAGGAATCAAATGGGGGAGACGTTCTGAAATCCTATTCACATCAGAAATAGGTTAAAGAGGGAACAATACATACATATATACATGTATGTGAGTATGTGTGAATATCTATGTGTATACACACATACATTACATATATACTCAGAAAACTATAATATGCTTTAAAATTTATAAAGAAATAAGATGGGGAGGGGACAGGATAAGGCGGGATATACAAGGATGTATAGATTAACCAGAATGGGATAAAGTGTGCAAATTAATGGGAAAAGGACAAAGAGAGAGAGAGAGGTTACAGAAAAGATCCTTGGGGCAGGGGCTAAAGTAATAGCAAAGGTAAGCTAGTAGGTAGAAGTAAAGTAGAAAAATTAGCAGGGATAAGAAATAAAAGATAATGCATACCTATATGTATGTGTATATATGTGTATGTACATATCCTCATATATGTACATATATATGTAAATATAAACACATCCTTGCTTAGCTGTAGCCTTCTTGGGGGAAGTGGTAAGGAAATAAAGAGAGGAAAAAGAATAAAGTAAAAAATTTACAGCAGATAACAACAACAAAAAAAAAACCCTATAAGAACGCAAAGATGGATAGTTCTGAATACAATGTGTTCTATTATTATACATGCTATTTTAAAATGGAAATTTATTGTTACATATTTTTAATCCTCTATTTTTATTTTTCTATTTAAATTTTAAATATAAAAAAATTAAAAAGAAAAGAAAGGGAAATCTGAAAATTTTATTCAGTTTCTCATAGAATGGCCTTATGCAATTATGGAACAGTTTCTACTCAAAATAACTTTTTCCTCTTAGTAAGGGGATGATGTCTTATCATATCAAGGCCCCAAATCCCTGTTATGAGAGCTCCTTATAGTTTATAAATCTCAGTGTGGACTAATCTGAGATAGGAAGACAGTTTTCCTTGCCTTTGTTTGTTGGTTGAAGTGGGCCATTCTATCAACATTTTATCATTTGTTAAATACTAAACAAATAGGAATTTCAGTAAATTAAGAAATGTTCCTTGTTTATTGAATTGTAAAACTTTATAATTGGGGATAATTTGGATTATTGCTTGTACATGTGTGACTGAAAAAAAATCATACCATATTAACTGTCTGCATGGTCTTTTTTCTGTGTTTACTAGGGAAGCAAGTGAAAGGATAATGCATGTGCTTCTTGAGAGACTCCCAGAGAAATTTTCTGAACTGGGTTCTTGGAGAATGTTTTCAAAGTGTAATCCTGTCTATTTGTCAGGGACAGCAGATTTTTCAAATGGAAGTGTATAAAGGGGGTTTGGCATATGCTTAGGTCACCTAAGATAGATCAACCACCTAGAGGACACTAGGTACTCGCTTCTGGGAGAAAGGAGAGTTGGCACATGAGCAGACATTCTGAGTTTGCCTACCATGTGTTTGGTAGTAGCCTTTTTCCACTGCCTGTGTAGATGGAACTGAGTCTTTAAAATTATCTGACAGGGGCACAGCTAGGTGGCACAGAGGCCAGAGGACCAGCCCTGAAGTCAGGAGGACCCAAGTTCAAATCTGGCCTCTCACACTTAATACTTCCTAGCTGTGTGACTCTGTGCAAGTCACTTAACCCCAATTGCCTCAGCCAAAAAAAAATTACCTGACAGCATAGTGGTCTTTTTCTTGAATTAGTGAAGGATAAAGGACTCCTTGACACATAGCAAGTGAAACCATGTGGTAAGGAAGGAAAACCCAAAGGATATCTCCCCACCTTCTCCCTCCCTCCATTAAGCCAAGTTGTTCTAAATTTGAGATTTTACTTTTCTTTCATTTATTCTCCAGTTCACTGCAGGTAGTAGAGTCTACCACTTGGGAGTTCAAGCCATGGGGATGTAGTAGGCCAGGGATCCAGGCCAAGTGTGGCAGCCAGCCCAACAGTGAAAGAGTAAGGGTGGAGAAAGGCTTTGGACTTGAACTTGGTATAATTAATATTATGTAAAATTTGATTTGAACTGTAAGTCAAACTCTCTGAGGTGTTGGGATACGTCCTTTATGTATGTATGCTTGCTTATTTATTACTATATTTTTAAAGTAAAAAATCCCTTTTTAAAAATTTTGTTGCTGTTTAGTCATGTCCAATTCTTTGTGACTCCACTTAGTATTTTCTTGACAAAGATACTAAAATGATTTGTGATTTCTATCTCCAGTTCATTTTATAGATGAGGAAACTGAGGAAAACAGAGTTAAGTGACTTGCCCTGGTCACACATCTAGTAAGCATTTGAGGTCAAAAGTGAATTCAGGGAGATGAGTCTTCCTGGCTTCAGGCCCAGCATTAAATCCACTAAATCCACTATCTAGTTTCTCAAAAAAGCTTATGCAATGTTAATGTTTAAGTGTAATTCATATGCTTGTTATTAGATCCTAAAGATAGAGTAACATAATCAATGAGGACTCAAGCTGATAGTAGAACAGAGACTCTTCAGCCCTCTCAGGATACCAGAAAATCTTGGGAGGGGCTGGTTACAGGCTGCCCCTTACAGTGGAAACAGAGTAAATCCATGTTCCAGCTGAATGGTCACTATATTGAATATGTTGTAAATAAAGATTATTTGTTTATGTATGGGTTGAACTAGAAAGTGCTTACATCTTTTCTAAATCTGAGATTCTGTGATTCTTTATAAAAGCTTTTGCGGGACATACTCCTTTTGTAGTTGTGTTCATACTTTATCTTGGTAGATATCCTCCCAAAATTTTTATATTATTGACAGTTATTTTAAATGGAATTTCTCTTTGTATCTCTTGCTGTTGGACTTTGTTGGTAATATAAAAAAAATGTTGGTGATTTATGTGGATTTATTTTGTACCTTGCAACTTTGCTAAAGTTGTGCATTGTTTCTAGTAGTTTTTTAGTTGATTCTCTAGGGTTCTCTAAGTACACCATTATATCATCTGCAAAGAATGATAATTTGGTTTCCTCATTACCTACTCTAATTCCTTTAATCTCCTTTTCTTCTCTTATTGCCAAAGCTAACATTTCTAATACAATATTGAATAGTAATGCTGGACATATTCCTTAATACCTAGCTTCTTTTGTTGTTTATCTATAGTACAGCCATCATAAGAAGCAAGATATACCTATCCATTATATATATTTCAGTATTATAAGCATAGCTATTAAGAATATGTGATGAAAACTGAATAGATTTCAGTCTTGTTTACTCAATACATCCTAGCCTTTGCTTATCATGAAATCAAATACTGTACATTATGATCAATATCATAGATATCACAGTGTAAATGCACAGTCTATAACAGTATACAAAATATATTACAAATACAAATTCTCCATCATTTGACATCACTACAGATTACAACAATGTCTCTGGATATTTGCTCATGGTAAATAACATCATGATCATTCCCCCATATAGTTCTTTATCTCACTCCTTAAGAAAAATTTAGGTCATAACAACTCCACCATATTAAATCACTTATGCTTATTGCTGAATAACTTTTAAATGAATCCCTTTCTGTTGATTTAATGATTCTGAATTTTATCAGAAGTTCATCATTGATTTACATGTAAATTTTCTCCAAGGAGCATGGTCTTTTCAGGAATTATCTGGAGGTTTGTTCTTGGGCTAATGTACACCAAAGTCTCCTATCAGGTTTTTTTTTTTTTTCTGGTAAAAATACTTATAAATATTTTGGGAAATCAAAAAATATTTTTATCTTCATGTAATATTTCTAGTTTAGCTAGACAGAGTTTTTTGAGGGTGAAGTTCAATTTCCTTTCATAGTCTACAAATCATGATCCAGCCTTTTCTATTTTCCTGTGGATTTTCTAAATAATGTGATTTTAATTGATGTGTCTTAATGGGCAACATTTCTTTTTAGCTGAGTGTAAGATCCTTTATTGATGAAGTACTGGAATTTGAAAATTGTCTGAGTGAACTGAATCTGACATTTCTCTAAAATTGCTCAAAGATTTTTAGAAGTGTAGCGATCTTACTAGTTCCGGGAAATTTTCTTGAGTAGTCCACTAAAACATGATGGTTAAAGTTTTGTTCTTTGGATTATCAAGCTAATATTCTAAACTCTACCTTCTAGTTCACTTGATAGAGTAGCAGAGTGGCTGCATTGGAGTCAGGAAAATTTAGGACCAAATCTTGTTTCTCATATATGCTACTTATATGATCATAGACTACCACAACTTTTCTAAGTTTCTTCATCTATAAAATGGGGATAATAATATATATTATACTTTACTCAGGGGATTATTATGAGGATCAATGAGGTAATGTTCACTTTTAAAAGCTTAAAACAGTATGTGAATATTAGTTATGATTAATTCCATTAAATTTGCTTAAATTTTCTTCAAATCTTTTCCCAGCTACATCTTCCTTTGATTCTATTTTACTGTATACTTAACTGTTAATTTGTCTTCCAATCTGAAAAATTCTTATTTTTATATAAATTCTACCTCTTTATTCAAATTTTCACCATTTTCTTCATGTTGATTACTTTTATCAATTTCTTTTGTTTTGGGCTTATTAATGATAGCTCTTTCTACTCCCTCCTCCAAATTAGTCATTCTGTGAATGAAGAAATACAACAAAAGGGGAAAATTACAAAAAATGAAAACAAAACAAAACAAAAAGTGAAAATGGTATGCTTTGCCCTGCATTCAAATCCCATAGTTCTTTCTCTGAATGTGTATAGCATTTTCCATCACTTATTGCGGAATTGTCTCAGATCATTCTATTGCTAAGAAGAGCTAAGTCTATCATAGTTGAACATTAAACAATGTTACTGTTTCTGTGTACAGAGTTTTTCCAGTCCTGCTCATTTCACTCAGCATAATAGGTCTTTAACTAGAGGTGCCAGACCTTTCTTCAGTAGCATTAAATTGGTCTTTTTTAATATCATTTCACTAAGATTTACACCAGCTCGATTTCCACTGTGGTAGAAAAAGTAGGCAAAAGGATTTTCTATTTTTCTTCTATTTGAGTTATGGTTAATAAAATTATTTGTTATTAATATGCATATTTAATTAAGTAATCACTTTTTAAAGTTAGTATTTTATATTTGAGATTTCATGTAACATTTAGAGGCAACATGGTATAGTGCAAAGCTTCTTATGAAGTCACATAACTGAAAGTGGGGAACATGAAATGATGTTATCAGTAAATGTTTGGTCTGTAGAACTATTTCATGTACATTTATAGCTAATGTTGAGTAAAATTTTCTCAGTTAAAAAAGGGTCACAAGTGGAAAAAATTCAAGAAGCCCTGCTGTAGTGAATAGGGTCAGGAAGATCTGAATTGAAATCCTTCCTTTTGATACAACCTTGGTGAATACAAACTAATTACTTATCTTCTCTAAGCAAAACTCTTTAAGACTGATCTACTAGGTTATAGATGAGCTTCAACATATGTGGGTAGAGGGAATCTTTTTCTTACTCATAAAATCATAGATACATGGTATATTGACTCTGACACATACACCTCAAAAAAGTTACTTCTCATTGAAGTATTAGAGATTACACTGTTTTTCATTATACCAGTAAAGTTCAAACCCTAGCAGATCCTAATAAACTAGAAAGGTTTCAACTTTAGGGATGAACTGTATTTTAATTGACTAAGTATCAGTCTTCCTAAAGTCAGGGGACTCATCACCAGAAGACAACCGTGATGAATTAAAATATTGTTGCTGTTATTTAGTTGTTTTTCAGTCTTGTTTAACTTTTTTTGTGACCCCACTGGGATTTTCTTGGCAAAGATATTGATTTGGTTGGCCATTTCCTTCTCTAGATCTTTTTACAGATGATGAAGCTGGAGTAATCAAGGTTCAGTGACTTGCCCAGGCTCACACAAATAGTGTGATAATATTTGTCTGAAGCCAGATTTGAACTCAGAAAGATGAGTATTCCTGGCTCCAGGACTCTATCTACTGTGCCACCTGGCTGTCCCTACTAATACATAGAGAGGCTATAATCTGTGTTGGTAGTGGAAATACTCACATTAGGGAAATAAGAAAGTACCTGAATTTTTTTAGAAAGTGAGTTGTGTTAGGTAGATTATGATGATGATGATGATGATGATGATGATGATGATGATGATGATATCATATGAAGAGGTACTTTTGAAAGGATTTTTTTAGTTATTGAAACTCAAAGGCCTTTATTTTGAGTGCTCTATATTATTATCAGGTATAATTCCTCATTAAACTAATTTTTAAAAACTAGAAATCCATAGTTAAGCCTATTTAAATACAAAGATCTATTTATCAGACCTTTTCTTTGATCACTAGATTTCAGAAGAGCAAACAAGAATTATTTGCCATAGGAACCATGACTATAAACTATTAAGTCATTTGCACAAAATTTGCAAGATAATTTGTATATTAATTTTAGTTATGGCATTAACCCTGTGATTCAAAACAGTGAATACCCTAAACACACAAAGGGAAGTCATACAAGCTTAGTTATGCTTTATGTGTTTAGGATTATTGCCTGATCTGGATTTCCATTTCTTCTTTGCCAGTTAGTCAACATTGATTGAGTGTTCACTGTGTGCAGAGCAGATTTATATTTATTGAGAAGGGGTGAGTTACAAAGTAAAATCCAGAGACTGGAAGATAAGCCCTCTATTGATATTCCACTCCAGCTTTGACAGAGTTGGGAGGTGACCCACCTGAGTCCTGATCTGTCTCTTCATTTATGTCAAAGACATTCAACTGACACTATAGAAGAGTTACTAAAGTCAGTCTTATAGAAGCAAACTTTCCATTTCAATGTCTTGGTTGATTGAGCCTGAAGACTATGACAATGGATGAAGTAAGGGTTAGACATCAGTAAATAACCTTATGCTTTTCAAAGGATATAGGAAAATATATGGTGTGGTTGACAGATTGCTGTCACTGAAATGAGAAGACTGGGGTGTGAATAGTAGTTCTATCATTACATGCATAATTTTGAACTTCACTGCTCAAGATTTCAGTCAGCAAAATGAAAGTGTTGGACTTTGTGACCTTCAAGATGCTTCTCAGCTTTAAAATACTGTAATCTTTTAAGACATTCTTTATTCTATGTAAACTTAATATGAGAAAGATCAAATTAATAGAATTGATTAAATAGAAAACAAATTCACACATTTAACTCAGGATTTTCCTATTGTGTAATATAGATTGTTAGATAGCAGGATCTCAGCTGTTCAGCCATGTACTACTCTTTGTGACCCTATATGGGATTTCCTTAGCAGAGATACTGGAGTAGGTTCCCATTTCCTTCTCCAACTCCATATTTGAACGCAGAGAGGAGTCTACCTGACTCCAATTCTAGTGCTCTACTCACTACTCCATCTAATAGTAAATCACACTATTGCTGTCTAGTTATAGTCTAATAGTAAGAAGGAAGCCAGCAAATTTCTACAACCTTGTGTGTGGAGCCTGATTTTATGAATGCCTTTCCCTATAATGATATTAAGCTTTTCTTGTATCATTGGCAAGAGCCTCATGTACTACTAGCTGTTAGATATTTCAAGGTTCAAATCAAGTCACTATGCATTTATTAAGTACCTAAAATGTTCCAATAGCTCTGTTAAGTGCTTGGATAAAAAGAAAGGGTAGTACAGGTAATTGCAGTGGTAGAGATTTTTCATTGTCCCCAGAATTATTTCAGATCTCCTTCCTCTGGAAAAGCATCAGCCTGTAGAAGTGGTATGCAAAGGACCAGGGACTGAGATGTGATTACTTCTCTTACCCCTGTGTCCTATCCTTAGTATATACCAGAATGTAGCCAGCATTAATGAAGCATTGCAAAATGCATTTCTGTTTCGCACAATGTACCCAAATCATGCACTTGCCCTATTTTATATTGTGACAATTCCAAGGGGATTTACAACTTAGGGATGCTGAACCAATGATGGGGGGGGTAGGAGCTAGAGAAAGGGGGTAATTAGCTGTCTTTTTCCATCTCTACAGTGAGGGCAAACCCAGGTGTAGAGGGCTATAATGTCTATGTCAGCTAGGTAAGTGGCTTTTGATAATATACTCAGAGATAACTAAGTAGGGATGGGAATAGAATTCGTTAATTCATTCTATGATTACAGGTCCTGTCCTTCTACCTTATACTCTGAATCATTTACTTTAAACCCTGGAGACTTAGGTATTCATGAATACAGAATCTTCATCTTTATTTCTCTTCATCCCTATTTCATTGTAGATCCTTATTTATAAAGAAAGGGTGCTACGTTTTCTATCCTGAAGTCTTCTTTTATTAATAAATTCTTCATTTTTTAGCTCAATTGTTTATACCGAAATGAGCAAAGTTCAAAGGTTAAACAGCTTACATAACTTTTTCAAGCTGTAGCCTGTCATCATTATATCACAAATCTTGATTTCCCATGGCAAGGAAAAAGACATTTTTGTATTCTTGGTTATATCTCCTTACTCTTCTCCATTTTCTTAACCTTGTATCTTTTTCTTTTATTGTTTCTGCCTAGCTTTAAAAAATAGTTACATAGCTGCCATTCAGAAGGTGTCTCACTCACAATTTCCTTGACAACTAATTTTGATTATATAGCACACTATAGATTTTCTATTTTTTCTATTTTATATGTAAACACGAGTTGTTTGTATAAAGAATAATTTCTTTAAAAAACACATTAATCTACCTATTCAAGGGCCAGAAGGTATAAGGGAGGAAAAGAGATACATTCCTGGAATTACATCTTGTCAAATCTTGTAAATGTCTGGAGCTTGCATATCATTGCTGGGCCTAATTTCATTTAGCTGAATTGAATTCAAGTTAGAATTCTGTCTTAATATTGTTAACTTGGACAGTGTTTTGGAGTCTCCTCTGAACACCTTCAAATAAATATGTAATAAATAAATAACAAATAAGTGATATATTAAATAAATAACAAATAAACAAATAAGCATCATTAAGCTTAAGGGTATGCATTATATGTAGCAAAGGCCTCCTCATACTTTCTATCAGAGTTACCATTTCTCTTCCTTGGTGGTCTTATCATTCTTGTAACATCTTGCAATAAACTTTAGCAAATGTCTACAGCCCTGGAACCATTGATATATTTAAAAAAATAAACATACATTCTTTTTAAAAATATCATTTTTATTTATTTTATCATTATTAACTTGGAAAACAATAAAAATAACATTTCCTCATATAAAGAATAGAAAAAAGGATTGCATATAAAATTGTCTTCATTACATTGCACTTAGGTTTCTCTCCTATTCTATTAATGTAAGCATTTTCTATTTCTGTAAATGTTCATCAATGTCACTTAAATTATTTGGTTTATTGACATAAAATTCAGAAAGCATTTAAATTTCTTCTTAATTTTAATTTCTTTATCATCTTTTTTCATTTTTGCTACTGGAAATTTGATTTCTTCTATTTGTCTTAATAGACTCATTAATGGTTTAGGTATATTTTTTCCCTCCCCCCAAAAGACCAAATTCTAACTTTATGGTTTATTGGCATCATGATTGCTATTTGTTCTTAGTTTTGTTAATCTCTTTACTTTTAGGAATGCTTATATATATATATATTTTAAAAACATGTTTACTTTTAATACACATTACTTTATGAATCATACTGGGAGAAAAAAGTCAGAGCAAAAGGGAAAAACCTTGAGAGAGATAAAAAAAAGAAATGAACATAGCATATGTTGATTTACATTTAGTTTCCTTAGTTATTTTTCTGGATGCAGATGGCATTTTTCTGTTCAAAGTGTATTGCTTTGGGTCACTGAACCACTGAGAAGAACCAAGTCTGTCCTAGTCGATCATTGCACATTCTTGCTGTTATTGTGTACAATGTATTCCTGGTTCTTCCCGTTTCGCTCAGCATCAGTTCATGTAAATCTTTCCAGGCATTCTAAAATTAGCTTGTTCATTTTTTATAGAACAATAATATTCTATTATCTTCATATACCATAACTTGTTCAGCCACTCCCCAATTGATGGGCATTTAGAATGTCTATATTTGTGTTTATTTTAGGTTTTTGAAATTAGTTACTGACTAATTTATGAATCTGTTCTTTTTCTCTTTTGCTGATGAGAGTATTTGCAGATATAAATTTTCCCCTAAAGACTGTTTTGGCTAGATCCCATTTTGTATCATTAATGTCATTTTCTGGGTTAAAATCATCAATTGTTTTTATGATTTATTCTTTGACTCACAAATTCTTTAGGATTAACTAGTTTCTAAATTTTAATTTTCCTTCAATGGCTTTTATTATAATCTTAGTTGTATTAGTTTTTTTCTGTTTTCTAAAATTAATCTTTTCCTTCTGTTTCCCCCAATCCACTGAGGAAATTTATAGGCAAAACAAAGAAAAAGAACCTTGGACGAACCCAGCCCTCTATACACAGCTGCATAACTGGCAAAATGAATTCTCACATTAACAATGTCTGAAAATATGTCACTTTCTGCACTTTAAAGATAATCCAGTTTCTGTTGGAAGGAAAGTGGCATGTTTCATCTTTATTCTTTTGATTTATCAATTTGTTGATCAGAGTTCTAAAGTCTTTCAAAATTGTTTTCATTATAATATTGTCATAATATAAAACGTCTTCTAGTTCTGTTCAATTCTATCTACTTCAGTGTAGGTCTTCTCAGTTTCCTCTGAAAATATCTACTTTATAATTTTTTGTAGTATGTTAAAATTCCATATATCATAATTTTTTAGACATTCCCCAATAGGAAGACCTTCCTTTACGTTCTAATTTTTCTTTTCCATAGAATAGCTACTATAATTATAATGGTTATTATTTTTTTCATATAGATCCTTTTTTTCCCCTTCAATTTCTTTGGATTTTAGGCCTCATAATGGGATAATTGTGTCAAAGGAGTGTACAGGCTTAGTAATTTTCTGAACATGGTTCCAAATTTCTTTCTAGAATGTTTAGATAAATAGTTCACAGCTTTTGACAATGATGCACTAAGAGTCCTGCCTGTTTTATCACAATCCTTCCAACATTTGCCATTTTCCTCTTTTGTCACTTTTCCAATCTAATAGATATGAGATAGAATTTCAATATGCTCTAATTTAATTTTTCTATTAGTGTTTTAGAGCATCTTCTCTAATTTAATTTTTCTATTAGTGTTTTAGATCATCTTTCCTCCCCCATATACTTATTATAATTATTAATTGCATATCTTCCTTTAAAAACTGCCTATTCATATCCTTTGACCATTTATCCATTGGGGTGATATAAATTTGAATCTATTTCTCACATCTCTTGGTTATGAGACTTTAATCAGAGAAATTCCAAAGATTTTTTTCTCTTAGTTACCCACTTCCCTTCTCATTTTTCCTGAATTAGGCTTGTTTGCACAAAAACTTTAAAATTTTATATTATCAAAACTTTATTTTATTATTTTAATTTAATATTTTATTTTTTCCTGATAATATGTAAAAATTTTTTTAACATTTGTTTTTAAAACTTTGAGTTATGGATTCTTTTTCTCCCTCCCTCCCTCTATACCTCATTAAGAAGGCAAATTATATGTGTATAGTGATGCAAAACATTTTCATAATGGTTATATTTTGGAAAAAAACTTAGACAAAAAACCCAAAACAAACCAAAACAAAAAATACCAATAACTCCTCAAGAAAAATAAAGAAAGTTTAAAAAAAGTTTGCTTGAATCTGTATTCAGACACCAGCAGTTCTTTCTCTGGGTATGAATAACATTTTTCATCTTAAATCCTTCAGAGTTGTCTTGGATCATTGTATTCATGAGAATAGCTATATCATTCACAGTTGATCATCTTACAATAGTACTGTTACTTTGTACACACAACATTTCCCTTTGCATTATCTTATGGAAATATTTAAGATTTTTCTTAGAGTATCCAGCTCTTCATTTCTTATAGCACAATAGTATTTCATCATAATCACATACCACAATTTGTTTAGCCATTCCCCAACTGATGGATATCTCCTAAATTTTCAATTCTTTGCCCCTACAAAAGAACTACTATAAATATTTTTGTACATATTTAATTTTATTTGTAATTTCTTTCTTCATTTCTCTTTATTACTCCTGGAGTCCTTATGGCCAAGATAATTTCTTCTATGAGGATATTTTTGTAGTTCTGGTCTACTTATTTTATTCTTATAGGTTTTCCTCTTGGATAGTTCTTGACATTATAATGCTGGGTGTCTTTTATAAACCTCATATCTAACCCTAGTTCTTGATTTAGGACTTGTATTCTACTTCTTCGAACGTTCTTAGATGGGAAGGTCAGATTCTGTTAGCCCAACTTTTGTTTTCCTAAGTTATTTCTTCTGGTTTCCAATGTCCTGAGTCAGAGTTGTGAGGTTAACTGTCTCTAAGTAGGTCAAGGGTTATTTTTTGTTCTATTGAAGGCTCTCTTGATTAGGGACTGAGTAATCTCTATCCCTTTTGAAGTTGTCATTTTCTCCTTCTCCTCCTCCTCCTGCTGCTTCTGCTTCTGCTTCTCCTATTCTTCTCCTCCTCCTCTTCCTCCTGCTCTTCCTCCTTTTACTCCTCCTCTTTCTGTTCCTCCTCCTCCTTCCTCCTCCTCATCACCATCATCATTATAATCATCATCATTTAACATCCGTTGGTGAATAGACATACTGGAAGTGAGAGGATGATTTGTGAAGGTCCATGCAGTTATACCAGGAGTTTCTTAGGTAGATGAATGGTTTTCTGTACCATGTAGCCCTGCTTTGGATGAAACAGAAAAAGCTTTGAGATAGAGAACAATCTGTGCACTGTGACAAAGCCAGCTTGGGAACTATGTATATTATAGATGTTGAGGGATAAAATGCTTCTCAGTAAAAGGAAGCAGTTAAAGCTTCTGCAAATCCACCAGTCACTTGTAGACATCCAATAGACATAGCTGGAGGCAGTAAATAAGACAGAGAGGCTTTCCTGTTCAGTCATTTCAATCATATTCAGCTCTTTGTGACCCCATTTTGGGTCACAAACTACCAGAGTAGTTTGCTGTTTTCTTCTGTTACTCATTTTACAGATCCAAGAAATGGAGGCAAACAGGGTGAAGGGACTTGCCCAATGTTACACAACTAGTAAATATTTAAGACCAAATTTGAACGAGAAAGATGAGTTTTCTTAGCTCCAGGCCTGGTACTCTATCCACTGCATTACCCAGTTGTCCTAAGACAGAGAGGGGTCCAAACCAAATTGAGATTTAATTTTAGAGTAACAGGTATTAAAGTTGCTATGCACCTAACACTTCCTCAAAATAGTAAAATAATCATCCAAGCCACTTTTGGTGCCCTCCCTGCAAATGTTTACACTGAAGGAATCTGGTAAAATTCTTCCTCAATAGCTCCTCAATCCTCATAGTAATTCTATCTATCGATAGAATTACTGTATCTTTTAGGGAGATAAGAATCTTGAGAGACTGACAATTTAAGTTATTCTATCAAGATTCTATTTCATATTAAAGATACAGTAACAATATCTATAACCTTTGTAGGGAGGCCATTGAAACTGGTGTTACATGCTTAAATTCACTGACACAAACACACTTTGAATATGGTTGTCTTAGTATGTCATCCTGTGAAATTTGCTTAAATTTTGATTTGCTTAAATCCCTCCCCTTTACTCCCTTCCCTCAATTGCACAGGTATCTAGAGGAGCTTTATGAAAACTGGCTATATTGATTAAGAAGCAGAATGGCTTGGCATACCAACAATCCTTTAAAGTGGCTTAGAGTAAATGAAGATCAGCAACTCTCAAAACAATTAAGACTATATCAGCTTTGAAAAAGATCCTGAATGATTTGGTGATTTATAGTCCTTTAAACCCTATCTTCAAAGACTTTCCTGATTGCAGGTTATGAGACTTTAGAGACATCTGTTTCATGGTTTTGAGAGACAATTTTAATTTAGAGATTCCCTTAACTTTAGTTACAAGGCCCTAAGAATATCATGTTTTTGGAAACATCTTATCAAGCCTTGAATTATGGACTGCTTATCACCTTCTGATTTGTGTATCTAAAAACCACAGTTCCAACACCTGGAATTCCTCATTCTTCTCCTCTCCTTGGGGATGGGGCTCATTGACTTATTCCTTTCGAAGCTCACCTTCCTTTGTTTAAACCAAAATCCTTACCTTCCTTTGTTTAAAAAGTATATAAATGCTTTTCAATCTTTACCTTCCTGTTCAGCACAGGCTGAACAGCACCCATGAGCATATGTTTTTCTTCCCTGCTAAATAAAAACCTTTCTTTAATTTTACAGGCATCATCTTTCCCTTTAGGGAAAAGGAATATTTAAATATCAAGAATTGAAGTGGAGCCAAGATGGCGAACTGCAGACAGCGTTCTCTGTGAACTCCTGAGACCTTCCCTCAGACCTAGACAAAGTGAGCCTTTGTACTAGTTTTGGAGTGAGGGCTCCGCCAAACATTTGGACTACAACGCACTTCTATCAAAAATCTACCTTGAAAGAACTCCGGAGAAGGTTAGCCTCAGGGGAAATCGGCCACTGGTCACGATCAGACTCCACCCGGGGCAGAAGTCAGGGCTGCAATAGAGGGGCGGATTTTAGGCACCCAGGAAGCCCCTGGGAGATGCCTGGGCCACTTTGCTCTGCTTGCGGGCAGGTGCTTTGGCAGATCTGCCTTTGGTAAAGGGTGGATTGAGAGCAGCTGAAAACGTGGTCCTAGTGCGAATCTAGCCTGCCTCAGACCGGAAGTCAACTCGGCAAACTGCCCCAGGGCAAATACAAATTGTTGCAGTATTTTCAGCTGGTGACCGATATCCCAACTTTAAATCATGAGCAAGAAGCAGAAGAGAGCTCTCACCATAGAAAGCTTTTACGGAGAAAAAATAGAACAGTGCCCAGATCCTGACATTATGAAAACAATCCCAGATGAAGCCACAAAGGCAGACTTAAGTTGGTCTCCCTTCCAGAAGGCTTACCTGGATGATTGCATTAAGAATCTCAAAAGAGAGCTAGAAGAAGAATGGGGAAATAAATTGAGATCAGGGCAACAGAAATATCAAAAACTGGAAAATAGGACTGGTGAATTGGAAAAAGAAAACAGTTCACTGAAAAACAAAATTGGTGAATTGGAAAAAATCACCAATTCACTGGAAAATAAAAATGGTGAACTGAAAAACAAAATTGGTGAATTGGAAAAAGACAACAATTCACTGAAAAACAAAATTGGTGAATTGGAAAAAGACAACAATTCACTGAAAAATAAAACTGGCAAAATGGAAAAAGAATGCATTGAATCAAGAAATTCAACTGGTCAGCTACAAAAGGAGCTAAAAAAGATAACTGAAGGAAATGATACTTTAAAAATTAAAATTGAACAAATAGAAGTAAATGACTCAATAAGACTTCAAGAATCAGTCAAACAAAAACAAAAAAATGAAAAAATAGAACAAAATATGAAATATCTCCTAGGAAAAACAACTGACTTGGAAAACAGATCCAGGAGAGACAATTTAAGGATTATCGGACACCCTGAAAGCCACGATGAAAAAAAGAACGTGGATGCTATCTTCCAGGAAATCATGAAAGAGAATTGCCCTGATGTTTTAGAATCAGAAGGCAAAATTGGCATTGAAAGAATTCACCGATCACCTCCAGAAAGAGACCCCAAAATTAAAACCCCAAGGAATATCGTGGCCAAATTTCAGGACTATCGCACCAAGGAAAAGATATTGCAAGCAGCTAGAAAGAAACAGTAAAATACCGAGGAACTGTCATTAGAATTACACAGGATCTGTCAGCTTCCACTTTAAAGGATCGAAGGGCCTGGAACCAGATATTCCGAAAGGCAAAAGAACTTGGATTACAGCCAAGAATAAGTTATCCAGCTAGAATGAGCATCATCTTCCAGGGAAGAAGATGGTCATTCAATGATACAGGAGAATTTCACCTATTTCTAATGAAAAGACCTGATCTGAACAAAAAATTTGACCTCCAAATAGAGAACTCAAGAGAAGCATAAAAAGGTAAAAAGGAAAACTCTTGAGAACTGTATTTCTACTATAGGTATCCTTTAAAGAATGGCAGTATAATTTGATTTTTCTTTGATAATAATGGAAAAGAAATTAGAGGTGGAAGGGATACCATACTGAAAAAGAAAAAGGGGGGAGGGGGGAAAGGAGGCAAAATAAAGTAAAAATAAAGGAGGTAAAATAAGGCAAAATCTCATAAAGAGACATAGAAGATCTAATATAATTGAGGAAAAGAAGGGAGGGCAATGAGTATTGTGTAAACCTTACTCTCATTAGATTGGACTCTAAGAGAGTATATCAGACACATTTGGCTTCAAAGAAAGGCCTGACCCTCCTTGTGGGAAGGTAGGAGGGAGGGGAGAAAAGGAAAGGGATAAACGAATAGAAGGATTAGGGGAAAGGTATAAAGGGGAGGGAGGGACTCTAAAGGGAGGAGGATTATTGGTGGGAGGTGGTCATCAAGAGCAAAGTACTGGGGAGGGAGGAAGGGAGAGAGGGGAAAGGAAAGAGAAAATCATAACTCTGGGTCAATAAGATGGCAGGGAATACAGATATAGTTATTTTAACTGTGAATGTGAATGGGATGAACTCTCCCATAAAATGGAAGCGGGTAGCGGACTGGATTAAAAGCCAAAATCCTACAATATGTTGTTTACAAGAAACACATCTAAAGCATAGAGATACCTACAGAGTGAAGGTAAAGGGCTAGAGTAGAATCTTCTATGCTTCAGGTGAACAAAGAAAGGCAGGGGTAGCAATCCTTATCTAGGATCAAGTAAAAACAAAAATAGATCTAATTAAAAGAGATAAGGAAGGAAACTATATTTTACTAAAGGGTTCCATAGACAATGAAGCAGTATCAATACTTAACATATATGCACCAAGTGGTATAGCATCCAAATTCCTAGAGGAGAAACTAACAGAGATGCAAGGAGAAATAGACAGTAATACTATACTAGTGGGGGATCTCAACCTTGCTCTCTCAGAATTGGATAAATCAAATTCCAAAATAAATAAGAAAGACGTTAGGGAGATTAACAAAAGGCTAGAAAAGTTAGGTATGATAGATCTCTGGAGGAAATTGAAGGGTGATAGAAGGGAGTATACTTTTTTCTCAGGGGTTCATGGAAGTTATACAAAAATTGATCATGTGTTAGGGCATAAAAACCTCAAAATCAAATTCAGAAAAGCAGAAATAGTAAATGCATCCTTCTCAGATCATGATGCAATAAAACTCACATGTAATATAAGGCCAGGAGAAAATAGACCATAAGTTATTTGAAAATTAAATAATCTAATCCTGAAGAACGAATGGGTGAAAGAGCAAATTATAGACACAATCGAAAATTTCATCCAGGAGAATGACAACAATGAGACAACATACCAAAATTTGTGGGACACTGCTGAAGTTGTTATAAGGGGTAATTTTATATCTCTAGATGCTTACTTGTGTAAAACAGAGAAAGAGAAGATGAATGAACTGGGCTTACAATTAAAAAAGCTAGAAAAAGACCAAATTAAAAACCCTCAATTAAATACAAAATTGGAAATTCTGAAAATTAAAGGGGAGATCAATAAAATTGAAAATAAGAAAACTATTGAATTAATAAATAAAACTAAGAGTTGGTTTTATGAAAAAACCAACAAAATAGATAAGCCTTTAGTTAATTTGATTAGAAAAAGGAAAGAGGAAAATCAAATTATTAGTCTCAAAAATGATAAGGGAGAACTTTCCTCCAATTAAGAGGAAATTAGAGCAATAATTAGGAGTTTCTTTGCCCAACTTTATGCCAATAAATTTGATAATGTAAATGAAATGGAGGAATATCTACAAAAATATAGATTGCCTAGATTAACAGAAGAGGAAATAAATTATTTAAATAGCCCTATTTCAGAAAAAGAAATACAACAAGCTATTAATCAACTCCCTAAGAAAAAATCTCCAGGACCAGATGGATTTACATGTGAATTTTACCAAACATTCAAAGAACAATTAATCCCAATACTATATAAACTATTCGAAAAAATAGGGAAAGAAAGTGTACTACCAAATTCCTTCTATGACACAGATATGGTGCTGATAGCTAAACCAGGTAGGGAGAAAACTGAGAAAGAAAACTATAGACCCATTTCCCTAATGAATATTGATGCAAAAATTTTAAATAAGATTTTAGCAACAAGATTACAGAAAGTCATCCCCAGGATAATACATCATGACCAAGTAGGATTTATACCAGGAATG
>JAJPUD010003199.1:158905-213028 GCA_023553655.1 Myrmecobius fasciatus
CATTTATTATTTCTGCCTTCCTGCATTTGATTTTGAGGTTTTTGTGTCCTAACACAGGTTCAATTTTTGTATAAGTTCCATGGACTGCTGAGAAAAAAGTAAACTCCTTTCTGTCTCCATTTAATTTCCTCCAAAGAGCTATCATACCTAACTTTTCTAACATTTTGTTTACCTCCTTAACTTCTTTCTTATTTATTTTGTGGTTTGATTTATCAAGTTCTGAGAGAGGGAGGTTGAGATCCCCCACTATTATAGTTTTGCTGTCTATTTCTTCTTGCATCTCTCTGAACTTTTCCTCTAGGAATTTCCATGCTATATCACTTGGTGCATATATGTTTACTATTGATATTGCTTCATTATCTATGGTACCCTTTAGGAAGATATAATTTCCTTCTTTGTCTCTTTTAATGAAGTCTATCTTTGCTTTTACTTGGTCTGAGAGCAGGATTGCTACCCCTGCTTTTTTTTGTTCACCTGAAGCGTAATAGATTCTGCTCCAGTCTTTTACCTTCACCCTGTATGTATCTGTATGTTTTCGATGTGTTTCTTGTATACAACATATTGTTGGATTCTGGTTTTTAATCCAGTCTGCTATCTGCTTCTGCTTTAAGGGAGAGTTCATTCCATTCACATTCACAGTTAAAATAACTAATTCTGTATTTCCTGCCATCTTATTTACCCTAGCTTATGCTTTTCTCTTTCTTATCCCCTTTCCCTCCTTCCTACTATTTTGCTTTTGATAACCACTTCCTTCAAACAATCCTTCCCCTTTATAGCCCCACCCACCCCTTTTTTCCCCCCTTTCCCTCCTGTTTCCTTATAAGTACTTCTATTATTCCCTCAGAGCCAAATCTGATGAGATGGAGATTAACCCAATTCTCATTCCCCTCCCTTTTTTCCCCTCAATCATTATAGATTTTCTTTGCCTCTACATGTGATGTAATTTCCCTTATTTTACCTCCTTTTCCTCTTCTTCCAGTGTTATCCCTTTTCTACCTCTAATTTCTTTTTCAGTTTATCATATCATAATAATCATAAAATCACAGTAATCATATCATAATCATAATGTAATAATAGATTCATAAAATCAACCCTCATTCTATAAGTACCTATAACATAAATATAGTTCTCAAGAGTTTTTTTTTCTTGTTACCTTTTTATGTTTCTCTTGTGTTCTGTGTTTGTAGATCAAATTTTTTGTTCAGTTCTGGTCTTTTCAGTAGAAATAGGTGAAATTCTCCTATATCATTGAATGACCATCATCTTCCCTGGAAGATAATGCTCATTCTAGCTGGGTAACTTATTCTTGGCTGTAATCCAAGTTCCTTTGTCCTTCGGAATATGTGATTCCAGGCCCTTCGATCCTTCAAAGTAGAAGCTGCTAGGTCCTGTGTGACCTTAATTGTGGCTCCTCGATATTTAAATTGTTTCTTTCTGGCTTCTCGTAATACCTTTTCCTTGGTATGATAGTTCTGGAATTTAGCCACGATATTTCTGGGGGACTTAATTTTTGGGTTTATTTCAGGAGGTGATTGGTGGATTGTTTCAATAAGTATTTTGCCTTCTGGGTCTAAAATATCAGGGCAGTTTTCTTTTATGATTTCCTGGAAGATAGTGTCTAGGTTCTTTTTTTTTCATCATGGCTTTCAGGAAGCCCTATAATCCTTAGATTGTCTCTCCTAGATTTATTTTCCAGGTCAGTTGTATTTCCTAGGAGATATTTCATGTTTTTCTCTATCTTTTCATTTTTTTTTGTTTTTGTTTGACTGATTCTTGAAGTCTTGATGAGTCATTCATTTCCAATTGTTCGATTCTAATTTTTAATGTCTTATTTTCTTCAGTTACTGTTTTTAGTTCCTTTTGCTATTGACCAATTACATTTTTTTGTTCATTGCATTCTTTTTCCATTTTTTCTATTTTATTTTGCAGTGATCTCATTTGGTTTCCCCATGTTTCTTCTAACTCTCTTTTAAGATTTTTTATGCAATCTTCAAAGAAAGCCTTGTGATATGGAGACCAGTTTATGTCCCTCTTTGGGGCTTTTTCTGGAGTTGCTTTACCTTTAGGGTCCTCAGGATTTGAGGTCTGTTCTTCCCTCTCTCCATAAAAGTTGTCTATGGTGAGAGCTCTTTTTGTTTTTTTATTCATTTTTTTTAAAGGTGTGAGGTCTGTTTAAGGCAAAGGTGGGACAGCTGCTTTAATTTGCCCTGGGGCAGTTCTGCTGATTGAATTATGTCAGGTGCTGGGCACCTCACATCAATCTTACAATTTTTCTCTTAGCACCTCACATCAATCTTACAATGTTTCTCTTAGCAACTTCTAACCAGGTGGTGGGGTGGATACAGTGTTGATCCTGAAGTCAGGCAAATTCACTTCCAGAGTTCAAATGTGGCCTCAGATACTTACTATTTGTATGATCTTATGCAAGTCACTTAACTCTTATTTTTATTGCCTTAGTTCCCCTTATGTAAAATGAACTGGAGAAGCAACTGGCAAACCACTCCAGTATCTTTGACAAGAAAATCCAAAAGACTCACAAAGAATCAGACATAACTGAAATAACTGACCAATAGCAACAGCAACACCTATGTAGAAGTCAGTTAGGTGGCATTAGGCCTGGAATGTGAAAAATATGAGTTCAAATCCAGCTTCAGACACTTACTAGCTATATGACCACTGGCAGGTCATTTAACCTTTGTTTTGGATAGCTACATGACTTAGTGGATAGAATGCTGGGCATGGAGCAGGAAGACTCATTTTTCTGAGTTCAAATCTAACATTAACACTTACTGGCTGTATGGTTTGCCTAAATTCCTTATATATAAAATGAATTGGAGAAGGAAATGGAAAATCATTCCAGTATCTTTGCCAAGAAAACCCAAATAGAGTCATGAAGAGTCAGTGAAACAACTGAATAACATGTAATCTGTCTTCTATGGAACAGCCTTTCAGATACTTAAAAGATAGTATCATGTTTCATCAACAAAAAGAAGCATTTATTAATGTATTGCTAGCCATTATGCTAAGCATTTATGATATTCCTCCTCCCAGATTAACAAATACTATCTTCTCACTCTTCCATCTAGGCTTACTCACCTTTTTGCCTGTCATGTAGTAAGTATTTAATAAATACTTTATTTAACTACTTTATCTATCTATCTATCTATCTATCTATCTATCTATCTATCTATCTATCTGTCTGTCTGTCTTTTTTGCAGAAAATAATTAACTTGTTCTAACTTCCCAAGTTTTACTTTAAGATTTTCCCTTTTAAAACTTTTTGCTGATATCATCACCTACATTTTACAACATATTCTCCTCCTTTTATGTTCTAGACCAAAGCTTCTTAAATTATGATTTGTGACCCATTATGGGGTCACATAACTGAAAGTAGGGCTTGTAAAATTATGATTTACTATTAATAAATGTTTGATTTGTATACCTAGTTTATGTACCCATATACGTGGGGTCATATAAAAATTTCTCAGGTGAAAAAGGAGTCATGAATGGAAAAAGTTTAAGAAGCCCTGTTCTAGAGTGTAAAGATATTTCTGAAGTCTAACTTTATCATCTAATATGTTAACTATTACTTTCAGTTTTATGTAATATACAGATTTGATAAGCATATTATCTATGCCTTATCCAAGTTACTAATCAAAATATTTACCATCACAGTCAAACATAGATCCCCAGGGCATACCACTTGAGATGTTTATCCAATAAATATCAAACCATAAACAGCTCTTCTTTAGTTCCAGCTATTTAATCAGCTGTAAATCTACCTAAATGAATTATTGTTCAGCTCATTTCTCTTTTACAAGAGAACATCATAAGACATTTTATTAAAAGTGATGCTAAAATCTAAATAAACTATATTTAAAGTGTTTTCCTCATCTATCTTTCTAGTAACCACAGTAAAAAATAAAATGAGGTTACTATGACAAGACCTATCTCATTAAAGCCATATTGGCTCTTTGTTGGCCCTGCTCATTCAGTAACCATCTCTTTAAAAATACAGTCTGGAATTATATTGTAGATTTCACTAGATAGTGAAAAAAAAGAGGAGACTCTTTTAAACATCAAACAATTACCCTTGTCCAGTCATCATCATCCATGATGTTTCATAGATCACAGATAGTTGCTCAAAAATCATAACTGCTAGTTCTTTTAATTCTTCCTACTTATATCAGCAATCAACTCCCTACTAATTTTTTTTTGATATTTTAAGACCAAAAGGGCAGTCTCCTTGTTAGAAGAAGAATCATAAACAAAATTAGAATTGAGCTCTCTATCTTCTTTCTCTGGAATATTTTTATCATCCTATTCTTTACAAGCAGCAATCTCATCCTTTCTTGATTTTCTTCTCTCCCCAAATAGAGCTATAAAGACTTCTTTTTTGTTGTTCTTAGCATTGTTTACCAACCTCAGTTTATTTTGAAATTTAACACTCCTGATACTAATTTTTTTTATTTTGCTGAGGCAATTGGGGTTAAGTGACTTGCCCAAGGTCACACAGCTAGGATGTGTTAAGTGTCTTAGGTCAAATTTGAACTCAGGTCTTCCTGACCTCAGGGCTGGTGCTCTATCCACTGCAGCAACTAGCTGCCCCACCTGACACTATTTTTACAAGACCTCACCACACTATTTTTTCATCCTCTGTTGCCTTATGTTAGTTATCTCAAGTACTTCTCTGTAATTGACTTTTGAAAATTTTAGTTGGTTGATTCACTGACACTGGTCTCTTGGATGATATCACCTTTTCTTCCTTAACAGAATTGTTCTTTAGAATTTCATACTTGAATTTACTGTCTTCTTGTCTAGCGTGACAAAATATTGAACTTGCAATCAAGAAAATCTGGGTTCAAATTCCACCATTGACATTTATTAACTAGATGAACTTAGACAAATCACTCAGCCTTTATGAGTCCATTTCCACCTCAGAAAAATAGGTGTGATAATGCTTATATCACCTAGTTCATGGGTGTTATCAGACTTAAGTAACAATGAACATACATGTTTTATAAAGTATAGCAAAAATTTCTCTTACTGCCTTACGGCCAAGTGTGTTGTATTTCATTCCTCCAGGGATATTGGTACTCTTAGTGGAACTGGGGGCGGTATCTTTCAATTCTGATAATAGCTCAAGTCCCCAACAATGTGTTCCTCTAATTTTCAAAGTCCTTATGACCCCAGGCCCATTGAACTAGACCCAAGAAAATTCTAAAGGCCTCCCTCTTTCCTCATTCAAGTTGAGGAACATTTCATAATGGTGGTTTTAGGTCAAGTTAGTATTATCAGGGATGGAAGATATGACTATTACTGCATGAGAACTAGTGGCCAAGAGTAGCCTAAATGATCATGTTAAACGAAAGACTTTCTTTTTTTTAGATAATTTTATTTCATTTCTATTATGAATTTTATCAATACTAACAAATGTGAAATTTTCTATATATAAAAAACAGAAAAAGCTTTTACTATGAATCTCTATTTACATATAATTAAAAAAAGAATGTTAAATTTAATGTTACAATTAACAGCCAACATTCATATTTAATTTTTTCAACTTTAAGCATTCAAATATTTTATTAGTAATCTCATTTTCACTTTTACATGGGCAACCACATATATTCATGCTTATGCACAGTAGATTCAGAGTATCAGAAGTGATGCTGGGAAGTCCCAGGAATATCTCCCTTGATTTTTAGAGGGCCAAGGTAAAGAAATTTAGAACAATGCAGTGTATAGTACAATGCCCTCACATTGCCATCTGAAACAGTATAAGGTAAGATTCAAATTAAAAATGTTTTAGTTTTAAGAATTATATTTACTTTACAGTTTTTTATAATACTTCAGATTTCATGTTATAAAAATGAATATTGTTTGAAAATTTTTTTTCACTGAGATGTTAATGCAAAAGCTTGTCCAATTCTAGGGAATTGTTAGTAAGAAAAATGTTTTGCAAGTTAACAATTTTATATTTTGTACTACATTTTATGGGATATTTCATGGTAATTGAGTAAGGAAAAGAGTGTATCATCAGAATTAACATTTTGTTATAAAGTATTATATGCAGGAAAGTGTATTTTCAGCAATCTTTAATGAAAAATTTTTGGTGGTTGTTTTTGGTGGTTGTAGGAACCCAACTCTCTTTACCATAGGTTCAGTGTGTCAACAGTCATGGGTTTTTTTTTTTCCACTTTTGCGTCATTTATAAGGAATGTTATACCTGTAAAATTTGAGGACTGATTATACTTCCAACATGAGTCTTGTGTGTGTGTGTGTGTGTGTGTGTGTGTATGTGTGTGTGTGTCTCCTGAACCTTCTACTCTCTTCAATGTATTTTATAACTATTTCAGTGATATTCTTTCTTTTCTTATTTTTGGTATTACTATCCTAATTCCCTTTCCGTTTCTCTTCATATAAAAGCTCTTCCTGGTAACAAATAACACAGTTGAGCAAAACAAATCCACATATTTGCCATATTTGAAAACATATGTCTTATTTTGTACCCCTAAGTCTTTCACCTCTCTGACAAGAGATGAATAGCAAGAATCATTTTCAGTTATTTGGAAATGTACATTGATATATTGATAATAAAGTAGGTTAGTGAACCTACTTTATCCAGTTCTTGCTACTATGAAAAGTATTGCTATAAATATTTTCTTTAAATGGATCTGTTCCCTGTTTCTTTGAGCTCTTTGAGGGTACATGCTTAATAGTAATGCTCTATCAAAGGACATGTATAGTTTAATGATTTTGTAGAATAGTTCCAAATTGTGTTCCAAAATAGTTGGATACTCATCTTTCTACAGCTTCTTTGATAGTTGTCATTCTCCTTTCTTGTCATCTGTGCCTATATGACAGGTGAACCTGCAGAGATATTTTAATTTTAATTTCTTTTTATTAGTATAAATTGGAACATTTTTTATATGTTTGTTGATAATTTGTCTTTATTCTTTTCAAAACTGCCTTGAGTATCTTCATTTGAGGAGGGAGGGATGAAGAAAAGAAGGGAGAAGAGAGAGACAGAGAGACAGAGAGACAGGGAGAGAGGAAGAGAGGGAGAGGGGAGAGAGAGAGAGAAAGAGAGAGAGAGAGAGAGAGAGAGAGAGAGAGAGAGAGAGAGAGAGAGAGAGAGAGAGAGAAAGACTGCCTATTCATATCCTGTGTGCATTAATTTATTGAGCAATCGTATTTGTAAATACCTATATCTATATATAGGATAGCAAACATTTATCAGAGAACTTTATTGCAAACATTTTTTTCTTGGTGAAATATTTCCTTTCTAATAATTGAGGACTGCATTAATTTTATCCATTCAAGAATTTTTCACTTTTATACAATCAAAATTATCCATGATATCTTCTGTTTCTTTGTATGGTTAAAAATTTTTCCACATTTATAGTTGTGTCCTTTACTGTTCCTCTGAATTGTTTATGATGAAAAGTTTTTTGTCTAAATACTATATGCTTTTGGAGTTTATTGTGTTGTGTTGTGTGAGATGTTAGTCTGAATGCATTCTACTTTTCTGAAAGGTGTTTGTTGAATAAAAAAAATTCTTATCTGAATATTTAGAGTCTTTGGGTTTAGCAAACATTGCTATTATGTTCAAATGATTCTGGTTCTTGTATACCTAATGTTTTGCTAATAGATTTTTCCATTAAAAAACAACTTGTACTGTTAGTTTGATACTTACTGTTTTGTAGTAAAGTATGATATCTGGCACTGCTTGCTTCCTTCCATTTTCTCATAATTTCCTTTGAGATCTTCCTCATAGTTTTCTTTTATCTTTTTAAAATCAAATTTTACTACACTTTTTAAAAAGCTACTAGTTTTTCTTGTCAATTATGTATGTATTTTGGGGCAGCTAGGTGGTGCAGTGGATAGATAGAGCACCAGCCCTGAAGTCAGGAAGACCTGAGTTCAAATCTGGTCTCAGACACTTAACACTTCCTAGCTATGTGACCTTGGGCAAGTCACTTAACCCCAATTGCCTCAGCAAAAAAAAATATGTATGTATTTTACTTTCTATAATTCTATATCTCTTCTTTCCCTTTTCTGGCTCTCTTTGGAAAGACCAAACTGGTCTCTTGTTCTTACATTCTCCTCTTTTCTTAAATGCCCCTTTGTGATAAACCCTCTGAAACTGTTTTTTCCTTATGATTATTGTCTTGATTGTTCTTACCCTGCTCTTGAATCTTCTTTCCTCCAGCTGTTTCCTTGTATAGTTAATTGTATTTCTACACAAAACTCTTTGTGAATTTGTGTGCACGTATGTATGTCAGTTATATCCTTCTTTGTCTATTTGGATGTGGATGAAGTTCATGAGGTAGCTATTCTCCATCTCTTCCTTTGTGATCACATACTCTTCTCATATATCTCAATTATGCAAAATAATGGGTTGCCTTGTCTTCTAGCTGCTATTTCGTAGTACAGTGGATTCAATTTTGGAATTGTAGTAAGAAAGACCTGAGTTCAAATCCTGCCTTATACAATTAACTTTAAAATCCTGAAAAGTCAAGTTACTCCTCTTAGCCTCATTTTCCTAATTTGCAAAAGAAATATTATAACATCAGCTTCTTCACAGCCTTATTGTGAGAAGTGAATAACATACATAAAGAACTTTAAAAGCCTTAGAGACCTAGGTAAGCACCACTTATTATTATTTTTTTTACCTCTTCCCTAGAATATTTCTTTTTCATTCCCTTTTCTTTCTCAATATCAAAACAGTAACAAAACAAAAACCCTACCAGAAAACAAAACAACTACAACAAAATCATACTGTGGCCATTTTTGCCTTACTTAGCTCCCTCTATGACCCTTAAAGACTTTAGGATTTTGAAGGGATAATTTTTTTTTCTTTTCATTCAATTGCAATACAACTATTTTATGATCATTTAGTTCCTTCCAATTTTGTATATGCATTTACCTCTCTAGGTTTCTCTTAACTTAGTATTTCAAAGTTTCTCCACAGCTTTAATCTTTTCATTCAGGAAAGATTGAAAGACTTCTATTATAGATCCCCTTCCCCCATTATAGTATTACATTTAGTATTGCAAAATAAATTATTCTTGTTTCTAAGTCTTTTTTTTGCCTTTAGAGGTATTCTTCTTTATATCAGTTCATAGAACCATAGACTTAGAGATAAATGGACCTGAGTAGACATCTAGTTTAACTTTAGCATAATCATTTATAATCTTGATTATGGTTCTTTGATACATGAACTATTTCATTTCTAGCTCTTTGTATCACTTTTTTCTTGGACTTGGAAACTCTAGATATTGAGTATGACTTTCATGGGTAATTTCAGTTTGTGTAGTTTTTTTTTTCAGGTGATAATTAGTGGAATTTTATTCTTTTCACATTATTTTTAATTGGGAAGATTTATGATGTTTTTAACTATGATATCCAGTTTTTTACCTTTGGTCATTGTTTTAGGACATCTGTACTTTTTTTTCTGAGGCAATTGGGGGTTAAGTGACCTGCCCACGGTCACACAGCTAGCAAGTGTTAAGTGTATGAGGCCAGATTTGAACTCAGGCCCTCCTGACTTCAGGGCTGGTGCTCTAGCCACTGCTCCACCTAAGTGCCCAGGAAGTCTGTACTTCAAAAATTATCTTTCTTCTCTTCCAGGTTAGTTATTTGCTCTAATAAAAACCTCTAGAGGACAGGTGATACAGGAGTAGGGCTTTGGAATATGAAAAGGTTTTCTTGGGTTTTGGTTGACCAGTTAGCCTGGTATAGAATGGGGAAGCAGGAAAGAAAAGTCTATAAATAATCCTCTGAGGGTACCTTGGTTTTGATGGGATGAAGGATAAGTGGAAAAAGTGTTTTTACAGGAAAGTCCCTAGAAACAGCTCTATACTATACCTGTGTGAGAATATTCTTTCCAACAGAGTACTAAAGTAATATTCTCATCAACAGGGTAACTGAAGAAAATGTAAGGATCCTAGGAATCAATGAACAGCTTCATACTCTCAAGTTGGCAATTATATCATAAAAATGATCTTTATAAAAGGAATCAATTCTGGAATTAGATAGAGTTAGATTGAAGAGATTTTAGGAAGAAAACAATAGGGGCCAGACTTGGTAGGATTCCCTGTATATATTGAAGAAATATTTGGAGGAAGAACTATTTAGGTACTTATGTTTCTTTTTTTAAGTCCAAGTGGAAAGACCCACAGACTGAGATCAGAAACTGAAAGGGTATGGTGGAGAATCGTAGTTTGTAAATGTGTCACAACTTAATTGTCAACCTCCTTTTATTCCTCAGGGGAAGACCAATTAACTTATTTTTTTTTCTAGTATAAGTTTAGCAACTTAAGAATCAGAACACATAGATGCACAGTGTGAATGAAAAATGGGCTATGGAAGAAGTAAATTCTGTGCTATTAGTGTTTATACTATTTCTATAAGGGAAACTCAGGTTAGGGATTGTATACTGTTTTAATAATAATACCCTTGATACAATGTTTTTAGGTTTACAAAGTATTTTACAAATATTTCATTTTATCCTCACAGAAACCATAAAAAGTAACTGCTTTTATTATCCCCATTTTACAGATGAAGAAACTGAAGCACAAAGTGGCTAATGACTTATCCAAGGTCACACAGATAGTAAATCATCAGAAGTCTCATTTAGATCTAGATCTTCCTCATTCTTGCTCCAATACTCTACCCAATGCTTCATAAATTTTTTCTACTTGTGACCTCTTTTCACCTGAAAAATTTTTACATGACCCTAGGTCTATAAGTATATAAAGTAGGTATACAAATAAACATTTACTGATGATAGATCAAAAATTTATTTTAAAATAATTCTTTGGTACACATATAATTTTACCACTTATTAAAGATGAAAGCAAATTTACATACTAGTAAGATGGATGCATTTGTTTTATTTTTACATAAAGAATTAAATCTTGGAAGAATATTTGATACTTTTTACTGTTGCCAAATTTTTCACAATTCCCACAATAAATTACAAGACCCCATATGGGATCATTACCCATAGTTTAAGAAGTTTTGTACTATACCACTCAACTTTCTTTGCTTACTTTTTGGTGTTTAATATATAGAGTGGGGAGATAAATTGTGATTCTTGGTTTTTTACTTAATGAGATAGAAGGATTGTCAGAGAGAATGTTATTAAAAACTGTTGGGAAATAAAAGGGAGATTCAAATCTTCAGAGGAAGAGGAAGTGAGGATTCATTTGACTAAATAATACAACTTATACCCTAGGTTCTGAATTAAATCTTGAGTTGAGGCTTTTCATTAAATATCTATTTCTTTGACTTATGTCTTCATTTAAGGTCTCCTCTGGGAACAGGAATTTGGCTTCTATCTAGGTGTCCATACAAAAAAGAGTAAAAAAAAGATCTTCAATTACAAGGCAAGTATTCAGGCTAATATAACATCAATTATAAGACAGGATTTAGTTAATAAAAAAATACATTGAACTTCCACCCAAAGCCTTAAAGAGTGATAGCAAGTGACAGCAACTCTTCATGCTTTTCTCTTGGTCTCTTCTCCCTCAGAGACAAAAACAGGGCTTCAGATATTTAGTTTTAGCCCTAGAGTTTTACTCTCCCCTTCCCCCCAGCTAATTCTGTAATTCTGTGATTATACCTCTGGAAGAATAATTATTGTGGCGTTTATGGGTGGCAACTGTTGAATGCCAATGATTTTTTTCCAAATAGTGATCATATTTCTTAGAGATATATTGGAAATAGTACCTTAATAATGGTTTTATTGTTATTGTTTTTAGTATGCTTGCAAATGTACCTCTAATACTACTGTAATGAAGAGTTTGATACTCAGTTGATGGCATTTCAGGAATTCTATACAAAGCAACATAGGAAGGCATCTCTTTGGGAATTTCAACTTGATTCCAGCTAATAACAGTTATGAAACAAGATGATAAACTGAAGGCTATATTTTCCACTTGTTTAATATTTGATAAAAAAGAAATAAAAAACATTGTTTAAAAATATTTGATAAAAAGTGGGGAACAGATGGAGTAGTCAGTATATATTAAGTCCATATCATGTGCCAGGCAATAATTTTGCTAGTTTTTTAAACCTCATTCAAGACTATATTTCAAGGATCCAAAAGAGGACAAGTATAGGGAAAAATGGGGGATGAATTTTTATTCTTAAGGCAAAGAAATGATTTCTCTTGACACTAAGAAAAGGAAGATAGCTACAATAAAATATAGAAAAGCATAGTTTATAGAGTATAAGCTAGAGAATGAATTGATTATTGATATATATATATGTAGTAGGATTATTAATATGTATGATGATATTAATGTATTGTAACAAGGGTAAACAGTTGCAGAGGAAGACATTTAGGATAAATGTTTGCATGACATTTGGAGTACAGTGAGATAGGGAGCAAACATCATTGATATGGGAGAAGATTAGGATATGGTTTACTGAATAAGCAGTCCTATATCCAGACAGGAGTTGGATAGGGGCTATGTATGCACAACAGAAATCATTCTTCGTAGCTTTTATCTGGATTTGAGACAGCAGTATTTAGGCAAAACCAGATTTTCTTCATGTTACTCTTGACCCCAAGAGTCACAGTGGAATTGAGGGTTGGGGGGGGCAACAATACATTGGGAGATATATCTACATATGCATATATCTACATATATGTATATTACTATATGCATATAGTATTATAGTATGTTTGAACATATCCAGTCATATTAAAATTGGATAGGAACTAGAATAAAGGAGAAAAAAGGTAAAGGGGAAATTTAATAATAAATAGTAATAAAAATAAATAATAAAAATTGAAATCTATTGACAGGTTGTTTCAAATCCTTGATTAATATGAGGGCCTAGATTCTATGCCAATTAACCCTATGACAATCAATCTTTGACTCCTCTTCCTCTTGATGTACAACATTAGTAATAAATTTCATTTGTAAGTAAATGTATCTTCCTACACTTCAGAAAATTAAAAATAATTTTTCTTCAAAATACTTCAATATTGAAGTATTACTATTTTGTTGAAATTGGTATCTTAAAATTAAATAATTAATATTTTTTGGTTGTTATCTAACTCCAATGACTTGACTTATAAATAAAATTCCTGATTAAATGACATTTTCAGATGCAAACATCCTTATGTATCAAAATTCATTATGTGTGTATGTATACATATAAAATTACTGGATTTTTTTCAATTTTTCACATCAAATGTAACACAGCAGAGTAGTCTGAGGATTAGAGGACAGGATAATATAAATAAAATAAAAAAGGTCAGCATATTGGCTTTCACTGTACATGATTTAATGTATTAAAATTAGTAAATGGAAAAAAGTATTTATCTTGCTTAAAAAATTTGATTGTAAAAACATTTTATTCATGTTTCCAAGTCATTTATCTTTTTTTAAATTAAAACTTTTTATTTGCAAAACATATGTATGGGTAATTCTTCAACATTAACCCTTACAAAGCTTTCTGTTACAAATTTTCCCCCCTTCCTCCCCACCCCTCCCCTAGATGGCAGGAAATCCACTACATGTTAATTATGTTAAAATACTCGACAAATCAAATATATGTATACATATTTCCACACTTATCATTGTTGTGCAAGAAAAATCGTATCTACAAGAAAAAAAAATCAGAGAAAGAAACATAATGCAAGCAAACATCAATAGAGAGCATGAAAATGTTATGTTGTGGTCCACATTTCATATCCCTCTTTCAGGGTGTATATGGCTTTCTTCACTGAACAATTTGAACTGGTTTGAAATTTCATTGTTGAAGAGAGCCATGCCCATCAGAATTGATCATCATATAGTATTGTTGTTGCCATGTATAATGATCTGGTTCTGCTCACTTCGCTCAGCATCAGTTCATGCAAGTCTCTCCAGGCCTCTCTGAAATCATCTTGCTGGTTGTTTCTCACCGAACAATAATATTCCATAATATTCATATACCATAATTTATTCAGCCATTCTCCAATTGATGGGCATCCATTCAGTTTCCAGTTTCTAGCCACTACAAAAAGGGCTGCCACAAACATTCTTGCACATATGGGTCCTTTTCCCTCCAGTAAGATCTCTTTGGGATATAAGCCCAATAGAAACACTGCTGGGTCAAAGGGTATGCACAGTTTGATAACTTTTTGAACATAGTTCCAAATTGCTCTCCAGAATGGCTGGATCCGTTCACAGATTCACCAACAATGTATCAGTGTCCCAGCTTTCCCACATCCCCTCCAACATTCGTCATTATCTTTTCCTGTCATTTTAGCCAATCTGACGTGTGTAGTGGTACCTCAGAGTTGTCTTAATTTGCATTTCTCTGATCAATAGTGATTTGGAGCACCTTTTCATATGACTAGAAATAGTTTTAATTTCATCATCTGAAAATTGTTCATATCCTTTGACCATTTATCAATTGAAGAATGGCTCGAATTCTTATACATATGAGACAATTCTCTATATATTTTAGAAATGAGGCCTTTATCAGTACCCCAAATCATTTATCTAGCAAACACACTGGAAGACTTCATCTTGGACAAACCTTAGAGAAAGATAGCTTAATACTAAATACACACACAGTACACTATATTCTAGGAATTTTATTAATAATAGTTAGCATTTATATAGTACTTTAAGCTTTGCAAATATTTTACACATATTATCTTATTTGAGACCCATATAGTACTTTAATTATCCTTGTTTTCAGGTAAATAAACTGAGACTGAGAATGGACAAGAGACTTGCCTAGGATCACATAGCTCAGTATTTGAGGCATGATTTGAACTTTAGAGATTCTTGACTTCAGATCAAGTGCTTTATCCACTGTGCTAAAGAGCTTTTAAAAGCCATAGAGTATCAAGAGAACTGAAGAATGAAGTTGAGAGATCAAAAATTATGCTGTTTGTTATAAGCAAAGATCATAGAATAACCTATAATATTGAAGTTATTAAAAAATTTCTGGAAAATAATTAAATGCTCCAGTATCTTATCATAATCATATACACAGTTCATTCTGGTAATTTTTCTTCTTAAATGACTTACAGTTCAACAGATATAACCTTGCCTATGAATCATTCTTTGGGCAAATAAGTTATTTTCTTGACTCAGAAAATTGCATTGACTTTCATATTATAGGCATATAACTCAGTAATTTACTCTGTCAGTGTATTTAATGGGAGATTTCCCACATTCCCAACTTATTCCCATAGATCTGTACAAGGAAAACTTGGAACCACAGGTAAATCATTTAATTTGACAATGTCAAAGACAATTCTTTAAGACTAAAACTTGCAGACAAGTTTCAATTTGCATATATGGAAATAGTTTCCATGTCAGTAGTTCCCTATGTCAATGAACTCATAGAGTGGGACAAAAACAAAATGTCAAAGCCATATTTCTACTAAATTTTAGAAGAACACTGCCTAGTGGATAATTTACTATGTTAGAAGTAAGGAGAATTTACCTGTTAATAAAAATCACATGGGCAAGCCAGGACTAAGTCTTTTCTCATTTTCTTCTCTCTAAAATAGATATTTCCCATTTTTCTTTTCTGACATGTGAAAAAGATAATTGAATTGATATTTTGTAAAGCACTAAAACTTGAGCCATTAGTTTCATAGAAAGTTTAAAATTTTATTATTAAAAAACATGTTCTGAGGGCAAGGAATAGCTGATTATTTAAAATGTTCTTAGTTATATCAATCCATTTTGAATGTTAAATAGGATTAACCTCTCATCTTCTATGTTCCAATCTGTAAAATCTTATTCCTTAGGGAGTCCTATAAGTTATGGAATCTGTTAGAAGAACCTTGTCAAACTAGTTAGACAGTTCTATACTCCAAGAAAATTAAGTTTTATGATGGATCAATGTGCCAAAGCATTTTTATGTTTTAGTAAAAACAGATTTTCTTAAAAGTTAAGATTTATTTTGGTTTTTAAACATTTTTTCTTAAACAGAAATAAAAGTTGGAGGAACATATTTGATAATGACTGAAGGAGGTTGGAAAAAGAAAACAAAGTGGATATTTGTGAAAGTGGATTCACATACATTTATAGTTAATAATTTGCAAGGTAGTATGTTCCACTCCTGAGAAGACATTATTTCATTAAAAATCTTCAGGAACATTCTTTGCATATTAGCCAGAACTATGTTTGCATATTTTCTAGTGCTCAGTAATTTTTAACAGTTGTAAACCATTATGTCTTTTCAAGTGTTAACTTGTCCCTTTCAAAATATCCTTTATTCAAAGCATATAAACTTTCTCCTACCAAAAAAACAAAAACAAGCAAACAAAAAACACCATGGGAGGATAGTTAATCTTGGAAGATTTTTTTTTTTTTAGAAAATGGTGATTGGATAAATGCCTTTTATTCAAAGAGTAGAAAATAGACTGAACAACCTTTCCTCTGCATTAAGGTTCACATGAATCATGACTAATTGAACTAGATTTTTTTTTAATAGAGAGAAGGTATGTCCTGTGTACAAGTTACATTTGAAAACTGCATTAAGTCTTTTTAGGCCACCAGGATATCATTTACAAAGTTCAGGTCAGCATATGACCTCCCTTGCCTGGATCCACAAAATTCCTAAAAGATACTCTCTTTTACTCAATTAGAATGGTAATTTACAAAATTGTATCAAAGTAGCAATTATTAAATGGCACCTAGTGGCCTGAAAAGGCTATTACTTCTTCCAAAACTAACTTGCATATGTGATATAGCTAATTCACTAAAGGAATCTGACTGTTTTTCCTGTTTTGGCTTCTAAGACCACACAGTTTCTAATTCTCCTCATATCTCTCTAACTGTTCCTTCTCAATCTCCTTCTCTGGCTTCTAATCCTGATCTCAAATCTTTAATATGGCTGTTTATCAAGGTCCTCTCCTTAGGTTTCTTCCCTTTCCCTCCTCTTACCTCTCCTTCCTTCCTCCCATTTTCTTTCCCCTCCTCCTTCTCATACCTCTTTACCTTTTTAGAATGAGAAAGATTCTTTTTTTCCCTGCCTTCATTCCTCTTTGCAATTAATTATATTCAAGATATATTTCTTATGAAGGATGTGAAAATACATCCAAAGAGGTGTGGCTTAGGTTGGTGTCAAAATCATTTATTTGGTTTGGCTTCCCTTTGGTTACTTCTCTTTTTCCCCTTCCATCCTTTCCCCCTCCCTCTCTCCCTTTTCTTCTCTCCCTTTTGTTCTTTCCCTTCTACTCTCTTGTCTGAGCTTTGGAATTACATCTCAGCTCCAGATGTAACTTTGGTAAAGTGAGGATGTTGGACTAGATAGCTTTATACACTTCTCACCTGCTGCATGCCAAGGATCCTATATTTTTTCAAAATCAACACCATCAAAACTGAGCCTATTAGCTTTTTATCTTTTTTTTTTATTACATCTACTTCTCTGACTTCACCATTTCTCTCAGTGGCAACACCACTTATTCATGTTAGAAATGTTGGTATTATCTCTTCTTTCAATTCTCATACCAAGTGATCACTAATCAAGTCCCTCCAGTGAAACTTTGGGTAATAGAAAAAGTGTTACTATACTTGGAGTCAAGAGAACTGGTTTCAAAGCCTGCCTTTGATACTTACTAGCTGAACAAATCACTTAAGGTCTCCGAGCCTCAGTTTCCTTATTGGTAAAGTGATGATAATATAACTTGTAGTACCTTACAATAATATTGGATAAATGTATTGTTATTGCTGTTCAATCATTTCTGTCATATCTGACTGTGAGCTCATTTGGGGTTTTCTTGGTAAAAATACTGGAGTGGTTTCCCAATTTCTTCTCCAGCTCATTTAACAGATGAGGAAACCGAGGCAAATGGGTTAAGTGAGTTGCCCAGAATCACATAGCTAATAAGTGTCTGAGGCCAGATTTGAATTCAGGAAGATGAAGCCTGGCACTTTATCCACTATGCCACCTAGCTGCCCTTAATAAATATATAGTAAATTCTTTTCTAGAATTAGAATTAGAGTTATTATCTCTACAATATCTCACCTCCCCATTTTTTATTCCCTTCTCTATTCCTTCTGTTTCTATTCTATTGCAATAGACTCCTAATAGTCTGTCTCTAATACAGCTTTCATTGCTGTAAACTTCCTACTAGGGAGACCTGGTCATATCAACTTTCTGCTCAAAAATTCTGAAAAGCTAAATCACTTTTGCCTGATATTCAAAATTCTCCACAATCTGTTACCACCCTTACTTTTACTTAGTTCTTTATAGATTATAAAGTGCTTTACAATGCATATATTTGTATCCCCCATATTTATCTATATTTGTATGTATCATCTATATCTGTAACTTCTATACAGGATGTTTCAAAAGTCTTAGTGCAGCTTTAAATTATTAGAACTTTTGCCTGCATTAACACTTTTGGGAGACCCTGCATATAATTTGAACTTTAAAGCTACCATATAATTATCCTGAAGAGTAATGATAATGATGTTAACAGTAAAATTTATAAAAGTATTTTTAAAAGCACTCTTCAAGCTATTTCATGTGATCTCCACAAGAATCTTGGGGGTAGATACTATCCCTATTTTACCGATGAGGAAATTGAGTCAGAGAAAGATTAAGTGATTTGTCCATGGTCACACAGTTAATAAATGTCTGGGGAAAGATTTGGATTCATGTCTTCCTGACTCCAAGTCTAGCAGTTTATCCACTCTGAACCATTTAGTTGTATTACAGGTATTGTGAGCATCATTCTATAGATGAGGAAACTGAGGTTCAGATATAATAAGGGGCAGCTGGTAGTGATATGTGATTTCATTGGCATATATAACTTCCAGGCAGAATATCCATATCCTTATCTACAGATTCATTGAAAAAATCTTATACATTATATACACTTATTTGCTAGACTGTTACCTCCATGAAGATAGGAATAATGCTTTATCTAAGTTTTCCCTGCCCCCCCCCAAGTGGCCAGAACATTGATCTCTGTAGAGAAAACACATAACTAACTTTTTAATTGAAATCTACCAAGTTGTTTATAAGAAATTCTTTATCACTGAACTTGGAAAATTAGAGGCAGAAATGGACTTGTATCTATAACTATAGTTACCTTAGTTTCGTTTTTCTTTTACAATATCAAAATGGAAATTTAAGACATATTTGGGGAGGAAAGGTACATAGCTGACAAATGACATTTGTTTTACAAGCAATAGCACTTATTTTTTCTACGAGCTCTTTTAAAAATTTAATTTTCTTTAAGAGAGAAGGTAAGATTGTGGGGCAGAGTTATGTTGCAGCCTAACATGCTTTCAAGAACTGGATAAAGGCACCAGCCCTGAAGTCAGGAAGACCTGAGTTCAAATCTGGTCTCAGACACTTCCTAGCTGTGTGACCCTGGGCAAGTCACTTAACCCCAATTGCCTCAGCAAAAAAAAAAAAAAAGAACTGGATAAAGGAAAGAAATTCTGTGAAAATTAGATGGGTGGTAACCTGATGTTATATAATGCATATGTAGTTGACTTCCAAAGAATCATATATCTACAGTGATGGAGTCAATAAATGTCAGTGTTTTCAGAGGCTAAAGAGATAGATTAAGAATAAAGTTGAAAGAGATCTTGATTTTCATAATTATAATTTCTTTCTATTAGATATTATCAATTGTTAAATACCATGTGGACAATGATGGGCAAATACCTCCATAACACAGGAAGATAAGAACAAATATCATCTATGAAAATGACACCTAAGTCCTTGCTGCTGAATTAGGGATGACTAATTACAGATGATGAGCAGACAGAATTGTCTATCTGCAAACTTATATTCATGCATTGGCACAAAGGTTGCTGCTGAAAGTACCAGTTACAATTTGGATGAGGTATGATTGTTACTTCTCTCCTGTAACTTCAACAGAACATTCTTATTAAGGATCTAATTACTTGCATGAGAACAATAGAAAAAATATTCCATAAGAATCAATTTCACCTCTTCTGGCTGTATAATGGTACCCAGAGGAATCAGATAATCAAAACTTATACTACATAACCAAATTTGTTACCTGGAACATCAGGGCCTCTTCAACAATTCCAATAATTTCATTTGGAGAACTGTACTTTAATCACAAATGAATTCCTAAGTTTTATTACTTAGGTTAGATACAGAGAAAAATTCTTCTAAGAAAAATGAGACATCTCATAGAAAACTGAAACTGTCCATATCATCTTATAGCTTTACTCTTTATTTTTGTGTTAAGTTTCTCATGAAATATTAATATATTTGGGATGCAGCGAGGGTGAGGACAAACCTTGTTAGACTTGGAGTCAGACTTGGTTAATGATCCTACTTCAGACATTGTTTCTTTATATGAAATTAAGTAAATCACTTAAATCTTCAAAGTCTCACTTTTGTCATCTCTATAGTCAATATAAATCTACTGTACAGAGCAGTTGAAAAGGAAGTAGCTTGAAAACCTTCAAGCAATGTCTAAAAGTAAGTAGTTTCATTTATAGGAAAAGACTGTGTCTTATTTATCTTTGAACCAAAACATCATATATTTAGAACTGGAAAGGACCTTAGAGATTGTCTAGTATAGTACTGCCATTTTACAAATGTGGAAACTTAAACATAGAAGCATTAGCTTTCCCAAGGTCACACAAATGGAAGAGCCAGGACTGAATTAAAGTTTTCTAACTCTAGACCCAGCATTTCAATCTTAAACTAATTTATATATAGTAGAAATGTGGCACAAGTGCAGCACTAGCTAGGTGACACAGTGAATAAAATACTTGATGTGGAATCAGGAAAACCTGAGTTGAAATTCAGTGTCAATACACCAGCCAATTATGTGACCTTGGGCAAGCCACTTAACCTTTGTCTGATACAGGTTCTTCATTGGTAAAATTTTTAAAATCTGTAAAAAAAAATAGCATCCACTTCCCAGAGTTGTAAGTCTCAACTGGGATAATTTATAAAGATTTTGCTAAGTCTAAAATACTGTACAAATGCTACCCATTATTATTATTATTATTAATTTTAAAATTTTTATTTATTTAAATTTTAATTATGTACAACTTGTTATTCCTTTTAAATATATAGTAAAGTTATCATGTACATTTTCCCCTTTCTTCCCTATACCTTTTCCTAAAGTGGCTAACATTAGACATAAATATGTATGTGCATTATATATATATTCATATGTAAAATCTATTTATCAGTTCTTTCTCTAGATGCCGATAGTGTCTTCATATATATGTCTTCTGTAGTTAATTTGGGTACTCATAATAGCCAAAATGACTTATTTGCTCAAAAGTTTTTCTTAAAATAATATTGCTGTTACTATATACGTTGTTTTCTTGGTTCTGCTTATTATTTCACAAGTCTATCCATGTTTCTTTAATATCATTGAACTTATCACATTGTATTCCATCACAATCATTTACCATATACCAACCAATATTCAACCATTTCCCAATTGACAGGCATCCTGCAATTTCCAGTTCTTTGCCACCTTAAGGAGGAGTGCTATAAATATTTTTAGAACATAAACCAAGTAATGAAATTGCTGGGTCAAAGGGTATAGGTAGTTTAATAATTCTTTGGGCATAATTCCAGTTTCCTTCCAAAATGGTTGGACCAGTTCACAATTCCACCAAGAGTGAATTAGTATCCCAGTTTTTCCACATCCTCTCCAAATTTACTGTTTTTTCCTTCAAATATTTTAAATAATCGAATAGGTATGAAATGGTATCTCAAGGCTGTTTTAATGTATATTTCTCTAACCAATAATAATTTAGGGCATTTTTTTTCATGAGTATAAATCATTTTGATTTTTTCTTTGGAAAACTGTTCATACTGTGAATGGATCCAACCATTCTGGAGAGCAATTTGGAGCTATACTCAAAAAGTTATCAAACTGTGCATACCCTTTGACCCAGCAGTGTTTTTATTGGGCTTATATCCCAAAGAAATCATAAAAGAAGGAAAGGGCCCCACATGTGCAAGAATGTTTGTGGCAGCTCTTTTTGTAGTGGCTAGAAACTGGAAACTGAATGGATGCCCGTCAATTGGAGAGTGGCTGAATAAATTATGGTATATTAATGTTATGGAATATTATTGTTCGGTGAGACACGACCAGCAGGACGATTTCAGAGAGGCCTGGAGAGACTTGCATGAACTGATGCTGAGTGAAGTGAGCAGAACCAGGAGATCATTATACACGGCAACAACAATACTATATGATGATCAGTTCTGATGGACATGACTCTCTTCAACAATGAAATGCTTCAAACCAGTTCCAATTGTTCAGTGAAGAAAGCCATATACACCCAGAGAGAGGGATGTGAAATGTGGACCACAACATATCATTTTCATGCTCTTTATTGATGTTTGCTTGCATTGTATTTCCTTTATCTGATTATTCTTTCTTGTAGATACGATTTCTCCTGCACAAAAATGATGTGTGGAAATAAGCATACATATATTCGATTTCTTAAGTATTTTAACATAATTAACATGTAGTGGATATCCTGCCATCTAGGGGAAGGGTGGGGAGGAGGGGAGAAAAATTTGTAACAGAAAGCTTTATAAGGGTTAATGTTGAAGAATTACCCATACATATGTTTTGCAAATAAAAAGTATTAATAAAAAATGGAAAACTGTTCATATCCTTTGACCATCTATCAGTTTTAGAATGACTTTTATTCTTATAGATTTGTCAAAGTTCTTTATGTATTTAAGATATGAGAACTTTATTTGAAAAATTGCATATAAAGTTTTCCCTCCAATTTTCTTCTTTCCTTCTGTTCTTGGTTATATTTGTTTTATTTATACAAAATCTTTTAAAATTTTATGTAAACTATCCATAAATCCTATGAGTAATATATGTCATGTTCTTCAAATTTTCTTGGAATATCTTTATATCTAGGTTATGTCACCCTTTGGTCGGTTGTGTTGTATACTTAGATCTACCACTATATTGGTCCTATTTCTGACTGTAAGAAAAGTAACTCACACCTCTGAATAAAACACCTCTGTATCAGTCAGTTTTTTCCTGGTAAATTTATTTATTTTTAATACACATTACTTTCTGAATCATATTAGGAGAGAAAAATCAGAGCAAAAGGGAAAAACCATTGGACAGATTAAAAAAAAGTGAACATAGCATGTGCTGATTTACATTCAATCTCCTTAATTCTTTTTCTGGATGCAGATGGCATTTTCTGTCCAAAGTCTATTGGGATTGCTTTGGATCATTGAGTCACTGAAAAGAACTGAGAATGCATAGTTGGTCATCGCACATTCTTGCTGTTGGTATACAATGTATTACTGGTTCTGCTTGTTTTGCTCAGCATCAGTTGATGTAAATCTTTCCAGGCCTTTCTAAAATCAACTTGTTCATCATTTTTTATAGAACAATGATATTTCATTATCTTCATATACCACAACTTGTTCAGCCATTCCCCAATTCTACTCATTTTCCAATTCTTTGCTGCCACAAAATATTTTTCTTTTGCTGCTACAAACATTTTTGCATATGTAGGTTATTTTTCCTCCTTTAAGATTTTAGTTTTAATGCTGGTTCCTTAAAGATGCCAACCTGTGTACCCTGATCACACTTTGGCCTGACGTGAATTTCTGTTGTAATCTTACTTCTTTTTTGTTTGTGACCTGGGAGGTTTTTTGTTTTGTTTTGTTTTTACCAGTTAGTGGGATTTGAGCTAGATCTTGAAATATGAGGTAGAAAGAAGGAAGGTCATTACAAGAGGATGGAACAATGTAAGCCAAAGCACAGAACAGGAAAGGTAGAAGGTATATTTATGGGATTGTGAAAAAAATTAGTTTTGTCTGAAAAAATAAGTTGAAATAAGACTAAGAAAATAAAATGGAGTCAGATTGTGAAGGGTCTTCCTCATTTGCTGCTATTAAGTAGAAACAATTAGGTGGCGTTAACTCAGGATTATAGATTTTTGAAGTTTTAATTTTAGAAATTTAATATTTACATTGACAAAGATTTTTTTTGTGGGGGGGGGAAGGATAGCTACTGTTTTAGTTTCCCTTAAAAAAGTTAGTTAAGGAGTTCTGGTTGAAAGTGAACATCATACTTCAAAAACAAAATGATAAATTTGACTTCATTTTTCCTCTTAAACTAATGGATGAGAATCATGAACTTCCCATGTGCATGGTTCATAACTCTAGTACTTTTCCCCTAAAGGCAAAACATTTCTTTCATGTATTATTTTGTTAGTGTCACTGTTTGTGCATATGAACAGCTGTTTATTATATTGAATCATTAAAATATGCAAGTCTGCAAAAATACTGGTAGAATTAATCTAAGTAGATTTTTTTCTCATATATTCATTGTCCTTCTTGTGTAATCCAGAGTAATTTGTTAGCTTTAATCAGGTGGTTTTCACAAATGTAAATAATATTTATAAATGCTGATAAGTAGGCCTGTTGAGAAAAGAGCCAAACAAGCAACTTTAGAGATCCTGAAATGAATTAATGATCTAATATAAAGTCATTCTAAGTGACAGAAATATTTTTCACAATTATTTTAAAATACTGAGTCTTACATGGTCTTTTCCTAATTACTTTAAAAATGTTTGATATGAATAATTATTTGAACTTCATCTTCCTAAATCTGCTGTATTTTTATTATGTAATCATCATTATTCCAAGATTGTATAAATATGTCCTTCATAAATTTCATAACCATTACTTTCCACTAGATTATATACCCTTTGAGGATATGGACCATATTATTTACCTTTGGCCTTCCCAAGGAAATAGTCAAAAAACATTTATTAAGTCCTTACTATATATTAGACATTATCCTAAACACTAAGAATAGATAAAAATAAATGGAAAAAAACCTGCCCTGAAGGAGCTCATATTCTAATAGGGAATGCAATATACAAATAACTAGGCATATGCACAATATCTATATCTATCTAACTATCCATCCATTCATCTATCTAGAGAGTATATGGAAGGTAATATGGAAAAAGGAAATGTACTAGCACCTGGGGAGGAGAAGGAAGGGCCTTCTGCTGCAGATAAGATTTGAGTATATTGAACATAGAAGATACTCAATAAATGTTCAATGAATTTATTTTTCAATATAGGTAATTAATAATAAACTTAATAAAAGTGAAATTGTCAATCAAGTTCTTCTTCTACGCTTCACAAAGGAGTGACCCCTCTAACATAGGATCATCTAACTCTTTTTCTTATGAAGCTTAAGCTTCCTGTTTCATTGATTCTCAAATACTCACTGAAAAGGCTGCCTGAGTAATAGAAATACCTGCGGGTGGCAAGTAATAACATGAAGTTCTCTTTTCCTCCTTCCCTCTGGAAAGGATAGATACTGTGTTTATAAACGACTCATAAAATTGTTTCCTGAACTGACTGAAAGCCAGAAAAAAAAAAGTGACACTAAATGAAGTAATTTCCATGAAAAAGAGATTGATGACTTCCAAGTCTTAGAGCATTCTAAGATTAGGATGAGGTTGAAGAGACAGTGTTGCTTTGCTTGCCTACTGGAAATGATCAGTGAGGTTTTAAATGTATTTAAAATATAACTAACAATGCAAATACATTTATATGGCATTTTAAGGTTTTCACAGCACTTCAACTAACAATATCTCTATGTGCTGGTGCCCCATTTTACAGATTTCAAGAAATCAAGGCTCTGAAAGACTTGTGTCTGAGAGGAAACTTGGCTACAAATGCAGACTCTTAAGTCCAAAAAAAGTTCAGATTTGGAGATTTCTGAAGAAGAACCCATAACCTTTTTTGAAATTCCTTCGCAATGATTTGTCGACCTTATCTGGAGATTCTTTCTTACACTTTCATCTGGTAGTTCAAACTAATTTCTTGTTATTTTGATCTCAATGAAGATAAGCCAATAGATAATGTTATCTTACATTTAGAAAGTGCTTTTTGGTTTACAAAGTGAATTTGGATACAGCTTCCTTCTTTCTTGTGCCCAGGGCTCCCCAGATTCTACAATGGTTGTCCTTTCCATTTACACTTAAAGGTGGTCCTTAATAAGGACCATGGAACAGTGATTTCTGGAGGGAACTATACTCAGTTTCTATTTACTTCACTATCCAATGGTGACCTTTCTATTTTAAAGGTAGGGTCTAATCAGTAATATAATCTTGCAAGTACAATAATTCATTTACATGACACTTTAGAAAGTACCTTCCTGGCAAACTTGTAAATGTGCAAATAATTATATTCTCAACTTATATATAAGGAAAATGAATTTTGGAAAGTGCCTCACCTAAAGTAACATAGCTATGTTATGTATAGTATATAAGTAGTTTTTATACTACAGTAGTTTTTGAAGCAGAGATTTAAATATAATCTTTTAAAAGTAATCTTAAAATTATTTTTATATGAGGAGGTCAAGTCCCACCAAAATGAGGGAAGATTCTTAAAAAATGTATGCTTTAATCTAAGGTAACTCTAATCTCTCTTTAAAAAAATGCAGACAGAAGGTAGACTAGGAGACTTGACATTCTTTCTATTAGTTTTAAGATTTTATTCATTTAAATAATCTTGACACTTAGAAGGCAAACTTTTTATTTCCAGTAAAAGCCCTCCTTGTAAAAGTCATGTAAGCAGACATCTTGTCCCTCAAACAGGCATACTGGAAAAAAAAATACACATTTTCAGAGAGGAGCTCTAGGGAGAATTCTGAACCAGCCGAATAAATATCTTGCATTTTATAAGATTACTATTTTAGAAATGAATACTTTTTTGGGAGGGAGGGAGGAAGCACCTGCTTGTGTAGATTGATAATTAAAATGACTCCATCTATTAGAGTTTTCCTCAGATTTTCTGGATGGCATTAAACATAGCCTACCTTAATATCTGACATTTAACACTGGTCTAAGTCAGGGCATAAGAAAGGTCGTTATCTCTTCTTAACTTAATTCTCTTTACTTATAAACTATTCTTCCCTCCTGGATCTTTTGCTTTTTTCTTACTTCTTCCCTGAGGGATCTCCCCTCCCCCATTTTTTGGGTCTATTTTTGCTGACCCCAGTCAAAGCAGCTTCTTCCCATCAGCTTCAAACTAATGCTCTTTGGAGAGGACTCCAACCAAGCCCAGCTTGGAAGTTACCCCGGCCACCTTTCTTTCAGAAGAGGATCCATTGTGAGCTCTGGAGCCAAAACGCGGGGCGCACCTCCTAGCCGGGCCTCGAGGCCAGCTCCGACAGCAGACTTCATCTAACCCGCTGGCCACCCCTTTAAAGATCTCGGGACAACCGAGAAAGCTCAGTGCAGCCCTAGACCCTAAGTCTCCAAAGCCACCCTCACCCCAGGATAGGGAATTTCAGGGCCCCATTGGGTCAGCCTACTTTTTCTTGCCTTGAGGAGACGGATTCCTGGTCCAGGGTCAGTCTGAACCCAGCCTAGAAAGGACCCAGGGCACTGCCGAGACCCAGACGCCTTTCCCGTCCCCAGGGCTCCCCTCTTGCCCCACTCTCTCAGCGGGAGCTGCTGCCCTTGATTTTTCTTGCTCCTAGAAGCTGCTCGTTCTCCCCCTGGAGGCGGCGACGGCTCTTTCTGCAGCATCCCGCCCCTTCTCCTGTAAACACCCTCGTCCACCCCCTACCCCCCAAACCAGACTCCCGAGGGCCCGGCGCCTCAGCTGCTTCATTGGAGCTCGAATCAGCTGGGGGAGGCTTCGGCTTGGTTCTCCTCTTTTCTTCTCCGCAAATCGCATCTCATCCCGCAGATCTAGCAACCGGACTGGCCCGGCCGCAGCACCTGTGCCACCACCAGCGCTTGCTGCCTTTCTCCTTCCCTTCTCCGCCCCCAGCCCCTCCTCGAGCCCGGGGCCGCTGAGTGCACATCCGGGCGGCGGCTCGCGCACGCGAGCGTCTGGCTGGCTGGCTGGCCCGGGTGCGGGGAGCGCGGGGGGCACCGGGCTGCTCGCTCCCATGCCCGAGTGTGCAGAGCCGGCTCTGGAGGCGCCGCGCGCTGGCGGGAGGCGGGGGAACCCAGTGTGTGCGTGTGTGCGAGTGTGTGTGTGTGCATGTGAGGGAAAGGGAGAGGAGAGAAAGAGAGAGAGGAAGAGGGAGATCTAGAGCGCATCCGTGATGCACGAAGCTCGGTAACCCGCCCTCCACTGGAGCAGCAGCAGCGGCAGCGGCCACGGAGGCTCCCGCCCGCCTGCGGGATGGGGTTGCCCAAGCTCGCTTCTCCTCTTCACCTTCTTTCCCGTGGGCGGTGTGCAGTGTCAAGGGACCCACCTGCCCTATCATCTCCCAACAGAGGACGTCCCCGACTGAAGCTCAACTTGCGGCGGACTCTCTTGGAGGAGCGGGAGAGCGAAGCGCCCTGAGCTGCGTGCTGAGGGGTCTGAGTCCCCTCTTCGGCAGCAAAAGCACCTGGGCAATCGCCGTCCCTGCCTGAGCTCCAGCCTCTGCAGTCGCGGACATTGAGGGACCGAGGAACGGAGGGAGTGCTTGCTCCCAGGCAGACTCGGCTTGGAGCTAGTGGGCTGAAGGTCCCAGCTGCGCATCAGTAGAGGACGAAGACGAAGCGGTGTCAGAGCTTGAGAAGCTGCGGCCCCACCCGGAGCCCGCAGAACGCCCGGGATGCCGCCGGCCGTGGCCGGGGGTGGCTCGGGCTTGGCGGTGGCGGGCCCCCGCTCGTTGAGCCCAGCCGCCCTGTCCCGCAGCCTATCCCGCCTGCGCGAGTACCGGACCCGCTCCCGGATCATGCTGGCTCTCGGGGTCACGCAGATGGTGCTCGGATGCCTCATCGTGGCAGTCAGCTTCGCGGCGCTGGCCCTGACCACCTCAGCTAGGGTCCGGCACTCCTGCCCCTTCTGGGCTGGTTTCTCGGTAAGTGCTAATCCTCCTCCTTTCCCTTCTCTGCCCTTTCATCTCAGGTTCTCTCTTCTCCCCCGATGGCACCTCGGACACAGCACCCAGAAAGTTGGCAGCTGAGAGAAACTTGCGACGTGCACCAAGAGCGGATGGGTTTAAAGTATGGGAGGGGACGGACTTGCGAATAGTGCCTGGCCCGGTGCTGATCTGACGGTGTCGGGCATGCCCCGTAGGGCACACACTTGGGAAAGATGCGCCCGCTCTTGGTCATTCCTAATAAGGGGCAATTACCAGAGAACCCCAGGAAAACCATAGCCCTTAAGTTCAATGGATAGGATACCGATCTGCTCTATTTATTTATTTATTTGGCTAGTGATTAAGAAAGACTTAGGGGAAATTGCTGCTAAACTGCAAAATAGGGAATTTTAAAAAAAGGATTGCCCTTTCCATATTCCATCCCAAACCAGCTATGCTGTATTGATTAGACAAGCTATTGAACAACATAACCTTGTTAGTTATCTTAGAGATGCCAGTCAGCCAAACATTCGGGCTTTTTTCCAGTTACCTGTAGAAACCACAATGTGATGGAGATTGTAATGGCATGATAGTTATTTGTAGGAAACTGGTCCTGAAAAATTAAGCTGTAGTTATGCAATAGGAGTTTTATCTGTGCTTTTCTCCCTGAAGAATTTTTAGAAGTTGGGTCCCAAATCCCACAGATGGGTTATTTAATTATATCCACGAATTTGTCTTGGATTTTCAGCTGAAAGCTTTCTTTGGTCAATTGACTAACTCTTCCACATAAGGGTATTTATTGCCAAGTTTAATGTGACTTTTTGGAAATGATTTGCTTTCACGCATAGAACTTTTGTCTTAGAAAACCGAATAGACCACATGCTTCATAGGTCCTTGAGAAGAGATTAGGATTTTGGTACAAATTAAATTACCAGACAGGTTGTGTTGGAGGTAATAAAATGAGATTACAATAGTAGGCACAGATTGTAATGCACACATGCAATACAAAAATCCTCACAATTGTAGAGAGCAACAAATGGACTGCTCCATTGGGAGATCTATGCTTCTTTGCTCTTAGCTTGCCACCACATTTGCTGAGTGAGGAGATTTGTGACAGTTAACTGCCATGGTTTTCAATGTGAAAATTGAAAAGCCTGTGACTAGGTAGGTTTGAGCCAAGCCTTTTTTGTTCTAATAACCTTTTTTCCCTTCTTTACAGAGGATAATGTGAAATCAGCCTTCATCTGGCTCCACTTTTACCTATTGTGTACACACACATTTTCATTTTCACACCTGGTGGTACTATGCCATATTTATTTTGGGGAAATACTATGTGGATATATAACATATATTTGTAGCATGTTCTTTCTGAATTCTTAAATTGGGAGGACAGGTTTTTAAAGTTTGTGTGTGTGTGTGTGTATGTGTGTGTGTGTGTGTGTGTGTGTATGCATGTGTATTTTCCCATGGTGTAAAACAAGAGATGTTTCCAGGGTAACATATCACAGAAGGTTCTATAAACATATCTTGCTTCCTTTAATAGATTGTTGCTGAGTTAAATTTTGAAATTTTTTACAATGCCTTTTTAAAAATGAAAATATGTATTTATAGCTTTGAAAAATTAGAAAAAAATTAGAATGGATAAATGTATAGATAAAACACAGAGGACTCAGTTGAACTGACTTGTGAACTTCATTTTACTGTACAAGAGTAAAAATGGCATAATTCCACATACAAAAACTTTTTTGAGGTTTTTTAAACATTGGCTATTTACCCTTGAATGTATAGACAACTTCTCTCTCTCTAACTCCCCTTCCCACCCCCCACCCCCCGGAAAAAGAACTGTGGTTTTCTTTTTCTGGTAATTGGCCTTTGTTCTCTAAATCCAGTACATAGCTTTTTTAATGAGATTAAAGCAAAATTGACTCTTGAAACCCCATAATCGATACAGGTGTAGTCATTATTCTTAATTGGGGTATTAATTTCAAAGCTTATTACAGACTAAATCTGAGTCTGATAGAGGTGGTCTGTAACAACTGTTGTAGGAGACTCTTAGTTCAATGTGCTTGTGGAAAAAAAATGAGGTTGTGAGACTATAACTTTGGAGCTATGAATCAAAGCCTTTACTATATATAGTCACACATCTGTTGCTCAGTTTTACCTCACTTAATATATGTTATATTGATTTGGAAGTTTTAGTCAATCTATTAGACATTTTTGGGGAATGGTAGGCTTGTACATTACCTGATTTTCTTCCTTTTTACTCCCCCCCCCAAGTAAATTAAAGAAAAATATATAGTTTCTGATTGTGGATAATGGTGATTTTATGGGCATTATGAGAAAAATTTAAGTTTTAGCATCAAATTACCTAAAATTGAAAAAAAACCCTCTTTTTATTATACAAAACAAAGAAAATTATTTAGATAAAAGTATGTTAAACAAGTACTTTACCTGGTGCAGTGGAAAGAACCCTGGATTTGGAGTAAAAGGACCTCAGTTCAAATCCCGGCTCTTCATTTTAGTAATTGTGATGCTAAGAATGGGATTGAATTGTAATAAAATAAAAAAAATTTACATTTCCAAGTGTATTATTTTTTTAGTAATTTCCTACAGTCTTGAATGTAGTATTTCTTCCATGTATGTGTGTCTTTTGTTTTTTATTTTTCTCTTTAAATCTATCCTTTCATAGATACATACTCTTTCCCCTCCATAAAAGTCTTTGTCACACAATCTGGCAAACAGTCTAGATCAAGGGCAAATTTACATGTTAATATGTGTATTGACATCTTTCTATAAATGATCTCTGGTCCATTTCATGAGGCCACCTTTTAATGAAGTTCGTTGTTTAACTGAATATTTCCACAGGAGCCAAGATGAACCTATCTTATATTGAAACATCCTTGGAAGAATATTGAATATTGTTTTTATAGTGAAATGCTAGCATAGTTTATGAAGTAAAAAAGTGATATTATTTAAGTAATCTACCTTTCTCTTAGAGATTTTACATTATAGATTTTTACATATTGAAAAGCTTTTGTGTCATAACACATTTCTACCTTCTTTATGCAATGTGACTTGAATGCAATTAACAATCTAAAACATTCTAAAGTTGGTTACTTAGAACTTTATTAAATCTTTTATAATGGAGATTAAAATATTTTATTTTGTTGTGAGATTTCTGTGATTATTTTTTTTCCAAAAACAGATTTAGAAGCATATCCTGGATGTTGCTCAGGTTCTTAGTGTATCTCTTGTGGCTACCAGCCTGATAGAGAGTCATGAGTTCTGAGATGGGACTTGGAAGATTTAGAATCTAAACCTTAATTTTCCATCTGCTTTGTCACATAGGCAAACTGCTTTGGACTTTCTAGGCCCAACTTTCTTTATCTGTGGAACAAGTGATTTGAACTAGATCTCTCTAAAGATCCTTCTAGGATAACTGTTCTAAGAATCCATCAACCTGTGACCAATATACTCATACCTCAATACTAATTGTAGTAGAAATTAGCTTGTAGAGAATGTGGACAGGAATCAAAAAGAATGGGAAGATATGCATCTGTTATAATCTACAAGTATAGAAGGAAAACCCATATCAATGAGATCATATATCTATCGAAATAGATTAATTTCTGATAAGATTGGTTCCTTCCAATGGTTGCAATGTTCTGAATTTCTACTGGCAAGATAGAATTAAGTGTGAGATTATTAGAAGCTTCTCTTTTGTATGCAAGCAGTCTCTTCTCATATTACTAGAAAGCAGAGACTTTGGGAATATGTAGAGAATTTGGCTTTGCCAAGAAAGTAATACTAGGTCTCTAACTTTGCCATTTGGAAATGCCAAAACAGAACTCAGGATAGTCCTCAAACCTCCATTTGCATTTAACTCCCTATCCAAACTGTTAACAAGTCCTGTCATTTTTACCTTTTCTAACTCTTTTGTATATGACCCTATTTTCTCCATTCACAACCACTGTTACCATAAATCCTTATTATCTCATGGCTGAACTATAGATGATGTCTGTAGCCTTCTCCCTTCCTCAAGTTTTTCTCCACTCCAGTCCATAATCCATTCATTTTTCAAAGTGATTTTCCAAAAGTACACATCTGATAATAGTACTTCCTGTCAAATGGGGAAAATGAGTACCTACATAAGTATAAGGTATTGTTGAGTTTAGTCACTCTGTCCTTTTATATGAAGCAGCTTAATGTAGAGAGTTTCAGAAAATGCATTTCTGCATAAATAAGAAATGTATTGATAAATTGTGTAAAGTGTTGCCTCTTTCATAGGTGAACCATTTATTAGAGAAAATTAGGTTTAAAAAAAGCCAAAATTCATACATAAACAATTTTCATATTGGATATAAGTAGCTTGATGCAGAAAATGAACTGTGGAATAAAGATAAAGACTCGTCACCTCCTTAGAAAATTTATTATTTATTTATTTTAAATATTCTTTTCTTTTTAAATTTTGAGTTCCAAATTTTCTCCCTTGTTCCCACCCCTTATTTACCGAGAAAGCAAAGCAAATAATATAAATTAATTATACATGTGAAATCATGAAAACCTTATTTCTACCATAGCAATATCACAAATAAAAAAAACCCAAGAAAATTATTCTTTAATTTCCACTCAGATTTTATCAGTTATTTCTCTGAAGGTTGATAGCATTCTTTTTTCATCACGAGCCATTTGGAATTATCTCTGATGATTTCATCGATCAGATAGTTATGTTTTCCACAGTTGATCATCATCAGAACATTGCTGTTTACTATGCACAATGATTTCCCAGTTCTCACTTTATTTTGCATAAGTTCATATAGCTTTGCCATATTTTTTCTGAAACCAGTCCTCTCACAATTTCATGTAGTATTCTATTAAATTATATGCTGCAACTTGTTTAGTCATTCCCCAATTGATGAATATATCCTCAGTTTTCAATTCTTTGAGGTACAGACCTAATAGTGGTATTGCTGGATCAAAGAGCATACACAATTTTATAAATATTTGGGCAAAGTTTCAAATTATTCTTTAGAATTCTTAAGACTATAGATGCTCATAAGTGGGGAATGGCTGAACAAGTTGTGGCATATGAAGATGATAGAATATTATTATTTTATAAAAATGGCTAACAAGCTGATTTTAGAAGACCTGCAAAGATTTACACAAACTGAAGCTGAGTATAACAAGCAGAACTGGAAATACATTATGCACAATAACAGAAAGACTGTGTGATGGTCAGCTATGAAAGTCTTGTTCCTTCTCAATGTTTCAATGATCCAAAACAATCCCAATAGACTTTGGATAGAAAATGCCATCTGTATCCAGAAAAAGAAGTATGAAGTTTGAATGTAAATCAACACATGCTATGTTTACTTCTTTTTTCTTTTTTTCCCTCTTCCATGGTTTTCCCCTTTTGTTCTGATTTTTCTCTCCCAACATGATTCATAAAGCAATGTGTATTAAAAATAAAAAAAGAACCAATAAAACAAAATCAAAACAATAGAATGCTTGGGCCAGTTCATAATTTCACCAACAGTTTTTAGTATACCTCTTTCCCCTCATACTCTCTAACATTTGTCATTTCTGATAGATGTGAGGTGGTACCTCAGAGTTGTTTTACTTTGCATTTCGTGATCAATAGTGATTTGGAACACTTTTTACATTAGACTTTTATTTAAATAGCTTTGATTTCTTCTTCTGAAAACTATCTTTTCATATCCTTTGATTATCAGTTGGGGAAAGGTTGTATTTTTATAAATTTGACTCAGTTCTCTGTCTACTTGAGAAATGAGGTCTTTATCAGAGAAACTATAAATTTCATCGCCTTCCATGTACCCTAATTATCTCTTTTAATTAGGCCTGCTTTTTGCTTTTTCTTTGTCTGAAATCATGATTACTACCCTGTCTTTTTTATTTCAGCTGAAGCATAGTATATTCTGCTCTAGCACTTCAGCAATGTGTATCTTCCCTTTCATGTATGCCTCTTATAAACTACATATTCTGGTTTTTAATGCATTCTTCTGTCTACTTCCATTTTATGGGTGAATCCATGCTGTTCACATCCAGTTATGTGTATTTCCTTCCATCCTATTTTCTTCTGTTTATCCTTTTCTCTCTGTTTTTATCCTGTCCTTCCTCAAAAAGTCCGTTTTGCTTCAGACCACTGTTTCCTTTAATGCCTTCCTTTTTATCACCTCTCCTCCAAACATTTCTCCCCTTTCCCCTCTCTTATTTCCATATTGGTTTATTTAGATTTCTATCCAATTGAGTGTGTGTATATATTTTTCCCTCTTTGAAATGTTTTTGATGAAAGTGAGATTGAAGTATTGCCTATCCCTCAATCCTCATTTTCCTCTCTAGTATAAAAGCTTTTTCTTACAAGATTCTTTTATGTTGGAAAAACTTTTCCCCATTCTACTTCTTCCCTTCCCCTTTATCTATCCTTTATCCAGGGTGAGATCATTCAATTTTTTTTGGAGATAATCCTAATATAAACTACCCCTATTCATGCCCTCTGTCTATGTAGACTTCTTCTAGCTGCTATAATAATGATAAAATTCCTAGGAGTTACATGTGTCATATTTCCATAGAGAAATGAAAACAGTTAACTTTATTGGGTCACTTATGATTACTCTTTGTCTTTTTATTATTCTCTTGAGGTCTGTATTTAAATGTCTAATTTTCTATTCATTTCCCCTCAGGAATGCTTGAGAATCTTGTATTTTGTTTGTGAAAATATTTTGGAGACACCTTGTTTCCCAGAGCTAAGGCCCAGCAAGCAGACTGTACCCTGAGGTTGGCATAACAACAATCCTTTGCACTCTAGATGATCTCTCTGTCTCTGGCAAAGTGTATTGCTTTGACCAGAATAAGGTGTTCATTGCCCCCTATTTTCCAGGGACTTGAGAGCTATTCATCACCCTCCTTGACATGCTCATAATTCTTTCTCTTGTAACTGCCAAATGAACTGAACCAGGTACTTCATTCTTGTTCCCACTGGTTCTGTACCCTATTGTGAGATAAACAACTTGCAGGCTGTCCTACAAGACCATGAATGCCTACATTGTCTTTGCATGAGCATGCCTTAGGAAATGCTATTCAAGATTTGAGAATGATTATAAGATAGTCCAACTCACTGTGTGTGTGTGTGTGTGTATGTGTGTGTGTGTATTTTTTAAATGTATATAAAGCACTGCCTTACCCCAGCATGTTAAATACTATCTTTTAGGAAGGCAGACTTCCAGTTTCAAGTGCTTTCTTTGCTTCTTGACTCTCCTGTCTCTAGACTGCTCTGACTTTGGCCATTCCCAAGTTAGAAACCAGTTTTAGTTCGATTGACATATTAAATATTTATTTCTCCCCTTGAAGGATTATCCTTAATTTTGCTGCATAGGTGATTTTTGGTTTTAACACCAATTCCTTTGCCTTCTGGAATAAATATACTTTAAGATTGTCCATTTCCAAGTGGAAGCTGCTAAATCTTGTGTGATCCTGACTATATAGGCTTCAGCATATTTGAATTGTTTCTTTCTGGCTATGTCATATTTTTTACCTTGACAAGGGAGTTCTAGAATTTGGCTATACTATTCCTGGAAGTTTTCATTTTGGGATCTCTTTTAGGAGGTGATTGGTGGCTTCTTTTAATTTCTATTTTGTCCTATGAATCTAAGATATTGGGGCAGTTTTCCTTAATTTCTTGATGCATGATGCCTAGCTCTTTTTTTTTAAATCATGGCTTCCAGGTAGGCTAATAATTCTTAAATTATCTTTCCTCAGCCAATTTCCAGTTCAGTAGTTTTTCCAATAATATATTTTACATTTTCTTCCACCTTTTTCATTCTTTTGACTTTGTTTTATTGTTTCTTGATGTCTCTTAGAGTCATCATCTTCCATTTATCCAATTCTAATTTTTAAGGAATTATTTTCTTCAGTGAACTTTTTCAATTGGTCTTCCTTTTCTAATCAGTCTATTCTGTTTAAGAAGTTCTTTAGTGAATTTTTGTGCCTCTTTTGCCATTAGGCCAATTTTGTTTTTTAAGGAATTGTTTTCTTCAGCATTCTCTAAAAAAAATTCAACTATTAATTCCCTTTTTGTAATTGTCTTTCATTACACTTATTTCTTTCCCCATTTTTTTGTTTTCCCTTCTTATCTTTTTTTAATGGTTCCAGGAACTCTTATTGGGCTTCAGTCCAATTTGCATTTTCTTTGAGATTTTGCTTGTAGCTGTTTTTACATTGTTATCTTCTCTGGTCTTCCTTTTGATGTAGTCATTTTTTAGTGGCAATGTTCTTGTGTGTGTGTGTGTGTGTGTGTGTGTGTGTGTGTGTGTGTGATTTTCCAGCCTATTTCTTGATTTTGAACTCTATGTTAAAGTTGAGTTTTGCTCACCTGAAATGGAAAGGCAATGTTCCAAGCTTCAGGCTTTTTTTTCTACTGCTATTTTCAGAGCTAGTTCTGGGAATCTGCAAGTTTTTGAAGATTCCAAGGTGATGTGATCTGGGGAGTATTTTGTTCCCTGCTATCTTAGTTTGTGTTTTGGTTGCTAGTCAGGGAAGGCCCCTGGTATTTTGCAGTCATAAACATTAGTGCTCTTTTGGCCCTGGAAATATGATCAGGAGCCCTGCTCCTTTGTGACCAAGAGTTCCTCTCCACCCTGGAACTATGACCAAGGACTGTGTATGGGTAACAGAATTGCCAATCAGCACCGATTGCACCCAATGACAGTGTAGAGTGCCTTCTAATATTTTCTTGACTCTGTTCAATGCCCTTCCTCTTTCTGGGCTGAGACCTTCTGAAGCTACTGTTGCTGTTGTTACTCCTATTGGGGCTGCTGCTAGTGCTCTTGCCATGCTCTGAGCTGGTTCTCATTCTAGTGTCAAAGACCTTTTGTGCCAGTTGCCTAAATTGTTATAGGTTTAGGTTGGAAAAAATGTTTCACTCTAACTTTTTTTTTATCTCTGCTACGACAACATTTTTATTTGGGGAGTTATTTAAAGTTGTTTGGAGGGTAATATCAGGAAAATTCATCTAGGTTGCTGCCTGTATTTTACCATCTTGGTTGTGTATTCTCAGATTGCCTTCTTAAGGTTGTGGGGAGATACCTTTTTTGTATGTAAACAGTTTAATAACCATTAAATGAGTCAGGGAAAGAACTTTTATTTATTAAGCACTGATAAAATAAAAATATGAAGAAACAGTTTTAAAAGAGATTGTGGAAGAGGTTCCTCTGAGACCTGATAAATGATAGTAGCTGTTAGGCTATTGTGATCTTCATTTGCATACAACTGATTTAAATCTAAAAGTATAAAAAGTTATGAAAATGAAAAGGTATAGCTACTTGCAGACTGTGAGAGGATTAAATAAGAACTATGGAAGTCATAGGATAGGTTTGGTGAATTTTTACCTCATAAGTGAAAGGTGAGTCACTGATGAAATTGATTGCTTTTAGAGTTGCGTCCTATTGTTTGAGATAAATGAAAACTCACTTGTGAGAGCTAAAGTGGCCAATAGGGGGAGCGTGTTCCATTCATAACAGAATGGGGGAAAGTTAGTGCAAAGGAGACAGGAAATGGTATATTGTGTGTGAGAACAGAAGGAAAGCCAGCTTGACTAGATGTAGAGTGGGAGGGGAAATAACATCCATTGAGACTGGAAAGATTGGTTAGAACCAAGAAACAATAGAGAATCATTGGAGTTAATTGAGTAATAGAATAACATTATACTTTGCAAAAATCACTTTAGCAGTTATGTGTAGGGGAGAGTAGAGTAGTGAGAACCTTTGGGTACAGAAATAAACTAGAAGGTTCTTGCAGTGATCTAGGAGAGAGAATCTGAATTAAGGAGGTAGCTCAGTGATTTGAGAGGAGTAGAATGAAAAGGGTATTATAGAGATAAAGATAGCAAAGTTTGCAATTGATTTAGATATGCAAGTTGAGGCAGAATGGAGCAGCCCAGGATAATGCCATAGTTGTGAATTTGGAAGATTAAAAGGATGATATTGCCTTTAGCAGAAATAGGGAAGTTTGAAAGAGAGCAGGGTTTTTTTTTTGGGGGGGGGAATATAATAACTCCAGTTTTAGAAATGTTGAATTTGAGTTGAGCTATCCAGTTTGAATGGTCATTAGGCAATTAGTGATTTAGGCCTGAAAGTCAGGAGGAAATTGAAGTGTTCTTTCTCTCTTTCTCTTCCTTCCTTCCTCTTTGTCTGTCTGTCTGTCTGTCTCTCTTGAGTGTTAAGATGATAGTTAAGTCCATGAGAGTGCATGGAATTCCTAAGAGAGAGAGAGAGAATAGAAGGAGAAGAAGGCCTAGGGGAAGAACCTTGGAAAACACCAACATTTAGGGGATATATTGTAGATGTTATCAATCTTGCAACTTGGAGGAGGGCCAGGAAAGAATGATATCATGAAAATCCAGACAAGGGAGAATATCCAGGCAGAAAGAGTGGTTAACAATGGCTTCATTTCTATACCAAATAAACTCTTGGAAGTAAAAGCTTTGTACCAGGGTGCCTGTAACAGAAAGGCCCTCTGTTAAAACTTTTTGAGGAAAAGAAGTCTTATAATTATACCAAATTCCCACTTCCAAATGCACATTTCCTAATATTTCAGGAGGTTTTATTGAAGACAGAAAAAATAGAAAGTCATATGTATGTATATGTGTGTAGGTGTTGTGTATGTATGTATGTATATCTATCTATATATACATATATCATAGATACTGGGGATCCTTATCACAATCTTCATGATGTAAGGAAATGTATAATTATTCTTAGCTTCCCAAACCCCACAATAAAATCTCCTAATACTAATTATAGTCCTAAGCAAGATGAGGATTCCTTGGTTGAGACCTTCATGGTTTGGTCTTTTCTTTTCTGTTCTTTGTTGACACCTCTATAGGATTGTTTTCTCTGTGATTGTTTGTAGATAATTTTTGGAAGCACAGATTGTATTTTGTCTCCTTTTGTATCTCTAGAGCATTGCATCTCTTGGCACATAGTAAATGATTAGTAAATGTCTATTGATTTATTGATGGAAAACTTTCTTAAATAATTCTACACTTTTTCTTGTCTCATTGCCAAAGGGTAGGACAGGAGATTGAAGGTGGAGTGGCTTTCAAACATAGGAGTGGTTAAAGACTATAATTCCAAGAATATTGTGACCTGAAGGAACATGGCAGATAGGCATACAACATATAGGAACTACTGGCAGGAAAGATAAGGAAGGCAAAACTGATGATGGAAGCCTTTTGCCAAATCAGGAGATGTTTTAGTCAATTTATATGACCAAATGATGAGGAAACTTCTCCATTTGACTGAGAATGGCTGTTAAATGTGAATGATTGAAAATCTGAGCATAAATGCCAGTTCTAACTTTGAGGAAGTTTTCCAATTCATAGTCTCTTAACCAGGAGATTTTGCTAAGACTTTTCATTTTTGGAGTTGAGAGGAAATCAAGACCAAAACTACACTGTAAAGTGGAATGAAATTATTATTACTGGGGATGTAATTACATAGGTTACTTTATTATTATTATGAAAACATGTTTTTATTTGTAAATTTGATTTGCTAGCAGCAAGTCAGTTGACTCATTTATAGAAATTTAAAACTAGGTAAGTTTCCTAGAGTGCTTAAATCTGGGAGGGGACAAAATGAGTAAAAGAGAGTATTAGTAGAGAACTTTCATACTTTGAATCTTGTTTAACTATCAGATTCTAGAGCTCTCAACCTAGGTGATAAAAGTCTTCGTGACAATATCCTATGTCACAATACTTTTTTGCATGTATGTTGACTTACTAGCAGAGGAAAAATTTGTTGTCAGTGTCCATATTTATGAGCGTCTTTTTACAAGTTCAAATTCAGAGAGAATGTCAGATCCTTTTAACTCTTCATTCTTATGTTGGAGATACTCCTTGGCAAAAGCATCTTTTCATTTGGTTGCCAATATATATCAATTGCTTTCCAAATTATGTCTCCAGGTACTTGGATACTTAATCAGATCACCCAAAATAATCAGCTAATTACTTCAGGTAGAGCCATGTCATTTGTGGCTCTTAAGATATACTTGCCATCAAGTTATTCTTCAGAAAGTTAGGGAACAAAGTAAGAAAGACCCTAATACCTATTATATGAATTTAGATAGTTAAGTTTGTTAAGTAAAAAACACAACAAAAGTATAGTTTTGAAGTAGAAATATATACTAGTAGATCTTTTAGATTGGTGTGTTTCTTAATCATTTTGTTAACATTAGAAATTTTTGTTTACTTAATACAGGAAGTTTTATAATCAAAATAGCTATTTCTTTGCCCCAGAGAATGTATGAAGCTATAAAATTAGAATGATAGCACCAGCCCTGAAGTCAGGAGGACCTGAGTTCAAATCTGGTTTCAGACACTTAATATTCCCTAGCTATTTGACTCTGGGCATGTCACTTAATCTCAATTGCCTCAGAAAAAAGCAAAAAATAAAATAAAATAAAAAAATAAAATTAGAGTAATAAAAGTGTTCTCAGGTAGAGAATTTTTGTTTACAATGACACCATTACTCAAAAACTTTTTTCCCCATTGCCTATAGGTTACAATATAAACTTTTTATTTGTCTGACACTTATGATCCTTTAGAATTTCTTTTCTTTTCTTTTCTTTGTTTTTAACAATGAATATCTCTTCCTAAAGAAACTACTTCCCATCTGTCCTATGGTTTACAATATGCTCTAGTCCTCTAATTTACTATTATTGTCAGGATAGAACTGAAAGGTAACTAATACAACTCACAATTCTTTCATCTGAAACAATTTCAACAATTAATATTGTATTATAAACATACTGGTTCTCAACTAATTAGTTATTGAGAGTATACTTTTCCTTTTTCGTAATTTTTAGAACAGAGTACTAGTCCTCTATTTTCCAGTCTTATTTTACACTATTTCTTTTTATCAATTTTTTTTGTCAAAGAATACATTCCCTAATTTCATCTTGCCTTTTCTTTTCTTCTTACATGTGTGGAGACTGACCACTGTGTCTAGGTTGTGCCTTTTCCAAATCTCCAATTTGTGAAATGAGGGGTATCTTGCAGCAAGTTGGTGTCAGAAACAGATTTGAAATCTACCTCTGACATTGTGACATCATAGGCAAGTTGCAAAAATTTTCTAAGTGGTAGTTTTTCTATCTTAAAGTAAGGATAAAATAACTCTTTGGTACTTACCTTATAAGGTTGTTATGAGAAGCAAAGGAGATCATTTCTGCGTGTGTGTGTGTGTGTGTGTGTGTGTGTGTGTGTGTATGTGGAGAGAGAGAGAGACAGAGAGACAGAGAGACAGAGAGAGAGAGAGAGAGAGAGAGAGAGAGAGAGAGAGAGAGAGAGAGAGGGAGAGAGGGAGACATTCACAGAGTGAGGCAGAGGCAGAGGCAGACAGAGAGAGGGACAGAGTCAGAGAGAGACAGAGACAGACAGACATACATATACACACACAGAGAGAATGACAGATTTGGGGATCTTTATTTCTATTCCCTGTGGCATTGACAGATCAGGTCATGTACAAAGCATGTACTCTCAGAATTCTCTGGCTAATCCTGAAAGGTTGAGATTTGCATTTTTCATGCTATATAGTTTATGAGTCCCTACCAATGTATTTCATGCTATGATTATGAATTGGCATTAATTAGTCAGCTAGACTTAGCTTTTAGAAAGGAGGGCATTTACTAGTAGTATATAGTTAGTGCATCCTCTCAAAAAGTCTATAACACTCTCCTCTTGTTCAGGGGAAAGAATGTTCAAGCTGAGAGAGCTGAAGGCAAAGAGGTAATTTTCAGCTCATAAAAGTCCTTTTGCTGTATTCCTGAAGATGTTCCTCTGAGGTATAGTCTAAATTTTCTGCTTAGCTCTTTGTAGAATCTTGAATTTGCTTTCCTCATTGAGTTTAGTTTGTCCTTGGTTTATTATGTACATACTACAGATAGCAATTTCTGGAATATTTCTTAGATGTGGAAAAATCCTTTAAACCCTTTAGATTTTACAAGTTTCTTTCCACAAAAGGTAGAACAGTTCTACTAAACTGATTTAGTAACTGACAATATAAACAGCAACATGTAATAAAAATATTTTTGTCATTTAATTGTTGTTTATTTAAAAATTTAGGAGGAAATTTTAAAGTCTTACAAGCATATAAATTATTTAAAACCCATATGCATAGAAATGATTAATAACTTGATAATGTACATCTAATCATAAGTATAATGATAACTTGTTTTTCTTTTTATTTGTCCCTCTTTTCACTTAGATTTGAGTACAGACTACTATTTATTAGCAGTGTGACCTCAAGGAAGTCGTTTAACCCCTCTCAAGATTTTTTCTCATCCCTAAATGGGGTTGATAATAATTTACTATGGTAATGCCTAGGACATTGTAAACTATGAAGGTATGTGTATGTATGTCTATATATATATCTCTATATGTATAGGCATGTATATACACATACCAGCAAATGCTAATAATACTGTTATTATCATCTTCAGGAAAAGAATAGAGACCAGAAGAATAAAAAGAACCAAGGTTCAAAGTAGTTTAATTACTCACTTGTGTTAAAAGAAGATTTTTGTGGGGCAGCTAGGTGGCGGAGTGGTTAGAGCACCAGCCCTGAAGTCAGGAGGACCTGAGTTCAAATCTGGTCTCAGACACTTCCTAGCTGTGTGACTCTGGGCAAGTCACTTAACCCCAATTGCCTCAGCAAAAAAGCAAAAAAAAATATAATAAAATAAAAGAAGATTTTGCCATGAAGTTCAAGCTCTTGGCTAAAATGAAGTTTTTGTTTTTCTTGTAGATTTAAGTTTCCTATGCTTCTATAGTGCAGAACATTTTAAGTTACTTCAGTACATTATTTGATAGGGTCACACATACCAACTGTGTTTCTCTTGATATAAACCAACCCCCCATGGCTTTTTACATTACCTCCTTTTCCATTAACATTCATGGTAGTTAAGACTTAATGCAGATTCCTTCCTTCTGGCTCTAGCTCTATATTTTTTATGTTGTAATCATAAAGTTGGTATAAAATTAGACTTCTAAATTATAACTTTATTGGGGTTCTGAAAATCTGGAATGCTGCACTTCTACAAACTGCAAACCATTTTTCATGACCTTTAGGAAAGATTTTTAAAACGTAAAAAATTTACAAGGGATAAAGATTTGTTGAATAAATTGCAGTAAGAAAATAAATGTAGCTAAAGGATGTTTCTTAGAAGAGAATAGTGTGCTTACCAGCCATACAAAATAGTGTATCCTTACATTCAATGTTTAAAAAAACCATCCTAAAGAATTTTCATATGTCTTCCCTACCCACTAGCAGCCAGATTTTCTTTCTATCACTCTTCTTCTTTTGCATAAAAGGTAACTACTGAAACAGAATTATAAAGGACTTCTTTGGCCATTTAGTTTAGTGCCTTTGCTTGTTTGTTTTTTGCTGAGGCAATTGGGTTTAAATGATTTGCCCAGGATCACACAGCTAGGAAGTGTTAAGTGTCTGAGGTAAAATTTGAACTCAGGTCCTCCTGACTTCAGGGCTGGTGCCACCTACGTGCCCCAGTGCCTTTGTTTTATAAATTAAATAAGTAAGGTCTGGGGAAATTAAATGACTTATTCAAGGTCACATAGCTATTAAGGTAGGATTTGAATTCAGATCCTTAGTCTCCTAAATCAGTGCTCCTGCCATCATTTTACACTGATTTGCCCCCAGTAGATTGTGTCAGAGGCATGTCTTCAATCTAGTTCTTCCTTCCTACACAGCTGGGTCTTTATTGATTAGATGGACAGATGTTAGAAATCTCATGAAGGCTATAGACTCTTTCTCAGAATCTTTGGAACCTATATTCAGAATCGAAGGAAGTGTTAAATATCAGTTAGAAGTTAGTGATGATAAAGATGTATTTTTTTCTCATCCAAATTCCTTTTTAAAAAAATTATTAAAACTTTTTATTTGCACCACATATGCATGGGTCATTTTTTAACACTGACCCTTTCAAAGCCTTCTATTCCACATTTTTCTCTCCTTTGCCCCACCCCTTCCCTTAAATGGCAGGTAGTCTAATACATGTTAATTATGTTAAAATATCTCATCTGAATTTACATAGTCCCTGAAATCTATCTGGACTCCTTGGATGTCTGTGGAGTCCAGGTTAAAAACCCCAGAATTTGATTCTGTTGGTTTTCTCTTTTAATTCCTTTAAATATATATTAATATATACTATATGTTAACATACATTTATTACATATAATAATATAAGTATAATAAATATATTATATATAATATATATTTAAATATAGATGCATATATATATATGGAGCAGCTAAATGGTGCAGTGGATAGAGTACCAGCCCTGAAGTTAGGAGGACCTGAGTTCAAATCTGGCCTCAAACACTTAATACTTCCCAGCTGTGTGACCCTGGGCAAGTCACTTAACCCCAATTGCTTCAGCAAAAATATATAAATATATATATATTTAAATAATAACTTTTTATATGCAACAATAGTTTTCAGCATACACCATTGGAAAACCTTGTGTTCCAAATTTTTCTTCTTCCCTTCTCCCACCCCTTCCCTCAGACAGCAAGTAATCCAATATATGTTAAACATTTACAATTATTCTATACATATTTATTTATCTTGCTGCACAAGAAAAATCAGATCAAAAAGGAAAAAAATTAGAAAGAAAATATAAAAGCAAGCAAATAACAATAAAAAGGTGAAAATACTAAAGGCTTTTATTTGCACAAAACCTTTTTAATTTAATATAATCAAAATTATCCATTTTGTATTTCATACTGTACTTTAGTTTTTCTTTGGCTATAAATTCCTTTCTTCTCCACAGATCTGAGAGGTCAATTATCCTTTGTTCTTCTGATTTGCTTATAGTATCACCCTTTATGTCTAAATCATGAACCCACTTTAACCTTATGTTGGTATAGGGTGTTACGTGTTGGTCAGTGCCTAATTTTTGTCATACTATTTTCCAATTTTCTCATCAATTTTTGTCAAATGGTGAGTTCTTATCCTAGAACCTGGGGTCTTTGGGTTTACCAAACACTAGATTACAATGGTCAGTGACTATTGTGTCTTATGAACCTAACCTATTCCACTGATTAACTATTCTTTCTTAGCCAGTACCAAATGGTTTTGATGACTGCTGTTTTATAATATAGTTTTAGGTCTGGTACAGCTAGGACACCTTTATTTTCGTTTTTTTCATTATTTCCATTGAAATTCTTGACCTTTTCTTCTTCCAGATGAGCTTTGTTATTATTTTTTTTCTAACTCCGTAGAATAGTTTCTAGGCAGTTTGATTGATATGGCACTGAATAAATATATTAATTTAGGTAGAATTGTCATTTTTATTGTATTAACTTAGCCTACCCATGAGCACTTGATATCTTTCAGTTATTTAGATCTGGCATTATTTGTGTAGAAAGTGTTTTATAATTGTGTTTATATAGTTCTTGATTTTATCTTGGCAGATAGACTACCAAATATTTTATATTATCTACAGTTATTTTAAATGGAATTTCTCTTTGTATCTCTTGCTGTTAGACTTTGTTGATAATATATAGAAATGCTGATGATTTTTGTAGATTTATTTTGTATCCTGCAACTTTGCTAAAGTTGTCGTTTCTAATAATTTTTAGTTGATAATTTAGGATTCTCCATTATATCATCTGCAAAGAGTGATAATTTGGTTTCCTCATGACCTACTCTAATTCCTTTAATTTCTTCTTCTTCTTTTGTTGCCAAAGCTAACATTTCTAATGCAATATTGAATAGTAATGGTGACAGTGGGCAACCTTGTTTTACCCTTGATCTTATTGGGAATGTTTCTGGTTTGTCCTCATTACATATGATGCTTGCTGATGGTTTCAGATAGATGCTACTGCTCATTTTAAGGAAAACTCCATTTATTTCTATGCTCTCTAGTGTTTTTAATAAGAATGGGTGTTGGATTTTGTCAAATGTTTTCCTGCATCTATTGATATAACTATATGATTACTATTGTTTGGTTATTGATATAGTCAATTATGTTAATAGTTTTCCTAAAATTGAACCAGCCTGCATTCCTAGAATAAATCCTATGTGGTCATAGTGTGTTATGTTGGTGATAACTTGCTGTAATCCTTTTGCTAATATTTTATTTAAAATTTTTGCATTAATATTCAATAGGTTAAATTGATCTATAAAAAATGGGAAGACTTAAATAAACTAATGCCAAATGAAGTAAATAGAACAAAAATAATATACACAGTGATTATAACAATGTAAATAAAAAGAGCAAAAAAAGCAATGAAAACTTAAAATCTGTGAAATGTTAATGAACATTAATAAACATAGTCCCAAAGAAGATATTAAAAAAGTTATACCCATCTTATTTTTAGAAGCAGAGATTACGGGTGTTGACATTGCAGATAACATTGACCTTTTGCCATATTAATTTTGTTTAATTTTTTCTTCCCTCTTTTCTTCATTTCAAGGGATGGTTCTCTGGGAAGTAGAAGGGAAGGATCATATTGAGAAATGCAGGTTATATAAAAACAAAATATAACAATAAAAACCAAAGTTAACACTAAAAACCAAAGTAACACTTCATATCTACATTATATTATGATTTGTTTAGGTAGGGAGAAAGAGAGGGAGGAAAAAAGGAAAGGAAGGAACTGATAATTTTCCTAGTTTTACGAAGAAAATGTTGCATAAAGACTTACATAGACGGACATATTTAGAGGAAACATGTAGAATGAATAATGGAACAATATCTATTTTTAGATATCTAAAAATATTACTAATTTTGATTATTTAAAGGTATGGCATATTTTTGAAACTATAGAAATACATGGGCCTATTACTTAACTCAACTGCCAAAGAATCCAGAGGCCGAATTCAACCCTTTTAATTTTGTAGTTTGCCAAGTTTTGCATATGTTTAGGGTCAAACGATTACAGATTGAGAGACAGATTTCTTAAAAACCATTTGGTGCAACCCTTCACATAAGGTTGAAGGAACTGGGAACCAAATGATTTGCCTAAGTGGAACAGCTAGGATTTAAAATCATGTCCCCTGATTCCAAATTTGACCCTTTCTGTTGCATAAAATTTAGGTCAGTCCTCAAATTCACTTGCTTTAATTTCCTCAATTATCTCAAATCATTGCCTAAATGCTGAGGTGAGAGTCAGTGGTTGTATGGGTAATAATAGCTGTTGTGCTTTTGAAACCATAATAGTAGAGACCTGAGAACTTAATGTATCACCATTTAATAGTTATGATTTTTTTCAGGATATATGACTCATTTAATAAGCTTTGAAAGGTAAGGCAAGAGTTTATGAAGACTTTTGAAAACCAGGAAGAATTTTATATTTGATTCTGAAAATGATAGGAAGTCACCAGAGTTTATTGAGTAGAGGGTAAAATAGTTGGACTTTTTTTTTTCAGAAAAATGGCAGCTGAGTGAAGGATGAATTGGAATGAAAAGAGATATTCTTGGCAGGGACATCAACCAGGAGGCTTAATATTTAGGTCCAAGGGTGCCAGGTAATGGGATCCGACACCAGGGTGGTAGCAGTGTCAGAGAAGAGAAGAGGACATATACAGAGATGTTATACAAGTAAAATCAGCAGACCTTAGTAACAGACTGGACAGGTGAATGTGAGAGAGTGAGGAGTTAAGGATGACACCTAGGCTTTAAACCTGGGCGTCTGGGAGGGATGATGGTATCCTTCACAAATGGCAGGAAAATTAGAAAAAAGGAAATTTTTTTGGGAAATATAGAGTTAAGTTTTCGACTTGTTGAGTTTAAGATATATATATATATATATATATATATATATATATATATATAAGATATAAAGAAATATCTAGATAGAGATGTTCCATTGAGATTTGGTGATTTTAGGCTAGAGGTCAGCTGAGATTTAGGATTAGATCAGTATTTTTGAGAATTACCAGCGTACAGATAATAATAGAGAAAAGAGAGTATCAAGGATGATGGTTAACAATATTAAAGATGGAAAAGAAGTCAAGAAGGATGAGGAAAAGATCAATAGTTTTGGCATTTAAGAGTTTGTTAGTAATTTTGGAATGAGGAATTTTGATTAAATGATGAAGTTGGAAACTGGATTGTAGAGCATAAGAAGAAAGTGGAATCACCCATTTCTGATGATTTTTTTTTCAAGGAGTTTAGCTACAAAAGGGAGGAAAGATATGAGATGATAGTGGATGGATGGATCAAATGAGTTTTTTTTTTTTGGAGGATGGATCTAGTAGAAGAGATTAAAGATAACTAAGAATGGAGATGTATAAAGGGACAATCTGCTGGAGAATTTGGGATAGAATGATATCATTTCTACATGTAGAGGGATTGACCTTGACAAATATAAGGGCCATGTTGTTGTGAGAGAAGGTTGAAGGCAGAGATAGTGGCAGAAAACATCTGATAGGTAGGGATTGAGAAGAGGAAACTCTATGAATGGCTTCAGTTCAGCAAAATGTATGGCAAGGTTCTCAGATGAGAGGATAGAGAGGTTTAAGGAAGATGGAAGATTCTGTGGTGAATGGTATAGTGAGTCAAGTGCTGCCTTCTGGCAGTCATCAAGGGTATGACATTTGCTTTGTGTAGTTAAAGTGAAGTGGAGGAGCAGGGCTTGAGAAACTAGCAAGTTGAGCAACTGGGAGTTAAGGGGATTTGATAGAACATCAATAAGTATTTTTGAAGTTTCCTAGTATGAGGGCTGGAGTTGGAAAAGAAAGACCGAGCTAGGCGCTCAATTCATCGAAAAACAAAGAAGAATGTCTTGGAGGTCAGGAGACAATGGATACTAGAATTTTGATTAGGAATGGATTGAGTGAACTTCAAAGGAGGAAAGGTTACACCCTGGAAATGGCAGTAGAGACCAAGGACTATTCCCTCACCTCCCCCACCATAACCTATGAATGGTGTTGGGGGAATGAGTGCAAGTGTAGCCAGTGTTGGGAATGTTGGACAGGAAGCCTGGATCATCAAGAAGTTGCCAGATCTCAGTGTATCAGAAGATGAAAGGAGTAGGAGAGTAAAAGATTTAGAATGACAGCAAATTTGTTAGGTACTAAGGACATTTTCTGGCTAGTATAGTGGAAGGAGTAGATAATTTAAGAATGGGATTTTGGGGAAGAAAGGTGGTAGAATTGAGGAGGATTAGAATAAGGAGTAGATAGTGGGAGATAGAGAACAAGGTTGCTATAATTACAACCTCAAGTTAGGATCACTAGGATGGCAAGAGAATATTTGTGGGGGTTTATTAATCATTGTTGAATGAGTTCAGGAGGGTTATTAACATCACAAGGGCTTCACCCTCTAGATGATGTCCTGTCAGGATGTTATGTAGCTCAGGCAGGGAACCAGTAAAAGAGGTGATGTAATAGGATTTCTCTATTAGTACTGCAGGCAGGCTAGGTCAGGAGATAGATTGAGAGATCAAAAAGGAATAGCATCTCTGTCTCCTGAAGACAGGAAGAGTCCTTGTAAATGGGAAGAGGTTACAGGGGACTGGTAGTAAGTGGAATGGTATTTCTCTGATTTCCTACTCATTCTGATATCTTCTTTTTCTAAGCCATCCTCCACACTATTGCCAGTCATATTCTTGAGATACAGGGCTGATCATGTCACTTTCCTGATTTAAAACAAAATAAAACAAACAAAATAGGCTTCAGTGGCTCTCAATTGCTTTGAGAATAAAATGAAAACTCCTCAGCCTGGCATTTAGTCTATCACAATCTGGCTTCAGCCTACCTTTCCAGATTTATTTTATATTACTTCTTTTCTCACACTCATCATGCTAGCCTAACTGAATTACCAACTATTTCCTGAACATGGTGTTTCATATCTTGTCATGTCTTTGCATAGGGTTGCCCCATTTTGTCTGGAATTCTTGCTTCTAAGAATCATTATCTTTTTTTAAGACTTAGTTTTGGTGACCCTTTCTCTGTAATGCTTGTTCTCCTATTTTATAAAAGTGCTCAAATTGTCATTTATTTAATTATCTACATAAGTATTGTATTCTTGCAGCAGGGAGTAATAAATTTCTTGAGAAAGTCTGTTTTCAATTGTATTTCATCTGTATCATCTGCTTACCTAATACATAGTAGTTGTTATCAACAAATACTAATTGAATTAAATCACATGACCTTGTTGTGATTTTTTTTTCTCTTCTATTTATTATGTTGTAATACAGGTGGGTGAGTCAGTCAGCTAGCATTTATTAAAACTGGATGCCAGGCACTGTGATAAACTCCAGGGATACAAAGAAAGGCACAAGACAGCCCCTGCTTTCAAGGAACTCATTTTAATGGGACATTTAATATGAAAACAAGTATGTACAAATAAACTATGCACAGGTTAAATTGAAAACAATCAACAGAGAAAGCACTAGAATTAAAGAGCATTGTAAAAGGCTTTCTGAAGATAGAGATGATGAAGAAGAGTGTTTCAGGGGATAGCTGGTAAAAAAGTATTTGGGTAGAGTGTCTTGTTCAAGGAACAGCAAAGAAACCATTGTTGTTGGATCACCAAGTACTTGAGTGGAGATTATAAGATTGTAAGAAGGTTGAAAACTCTCTCTGTCTCTCTCTCTCTCTCTCTCTCTCTCTTTCTCTCTCCCTCTGTCTCTTTCTTTCTTTCTTTCTTTCTGTATGTGTGTGTGTGTGTGTATGTATTTGTGCATATTGAAAGGCTTTGAATGCCAGAGAATTTTATATTTGACCTTGGAGGAGATGTACAGCCACTGTAGTTTCCTGAGTGATATATTCAGACCTAGAATTTTGGAAGATCATTTTTGTGAAATGAAGAATAGACTGGACTGAGGAGAATCTTGAGGCAGACCAACTAACAGGCCATTGTAGTAGTCCAGATGTGAAATGATAAGGGCTGGTATGAGGATGAAGGGGGTGTCAGAGGACAGAAGAGAGTATATTTAAGTGATGTCGCAAAGGTGAAATAGGCCTTGGCAACAGATTGGATATATAGAGGTGTGAGAGACAGAAGTCAATGATGACACTGAATATTTCAAAACTGAGTAACTGGGAGAATGATGATACCTTTCATAGTAATAGATAAGCTAAGAAGAATGAAGGGTTTATTTTATTTTATTGTAACTTTTTTTAAAGTTCAATATAGAGATAATTGAATCCACTACAGCTGATATGATCACCAAATGAAATAGTGAGGGAGATGAGAAAAGAACCCAGAACAGAACTTTATGTTATTAGAGAGATATTAAATCATTTAAAAAAGCCACATTAAAAGCTGGGAAAAGCTAGGGAGTCAATAGAGAAAACCTGAGCCAAAGTCTAATCAAGTATAAACTAAGTATTGGGGCTTAGCAGAGACAGATTCATTTTCAGGAGTCCCATGCTGAGGGTCAAGAACTGAAATGAGCAGGAATAGAAAACAACATAGAAGGTAGCCTAAAATCCATAATGATTTACTTCACTCAAGGACAACTTGAGACCATAACATTTTATGAGGAGAGCTCATGCTATTTCTTCCACTCTTATTCTCTACCATCCATTAGCTGACATTGATAGGTTCAGATGCTCCAGCTTACCTCTCTTACAGCATTCTTTTTTGGAATGGAATCATAATAACTGGTCTTTTAAGTGTCAACTACTATTTTATTCAGAACAGAAGGGCATTTGGAGCACAAAGAGGGACAGATTAGCTAATTTGTACAAGTACACTGTCAGATATGACACAGGAGCCCTGAGAATGGTAGTGCCTACTGCACCACTGATTCTGCTTTTTTAGCTCAGTCCTCATCCAGCGAATTAGATTATGTGGAGAAGGAGCCACTACACCAACCTCCACACACAGGGTGCTGGGTATGCTGGTCTGGATGAAAGAGTAAGGCACCCTGAGAGAGACACTTGACAGCATGTACTAGGCAACTCAAATTACCACCAGTGTCAATGCCACTCCTTTTGATTCCATTTTTTGATCACCATTCCCCTCAGATTCTAATAGAAACAACCCAAGACTCAGTCTAAGAGCCTTGGAAATAGCAATGCTTCTAGCCTTGTGTGCTCAGCATCTTCCTAGGAAATAACTCCCATGAAGATGCAACCAGGCATCTGCTCTTATAGGAGAGACAGCTACTGAAGACTTAAAAATGTAAGTTTTTGTCACTGAAATTCTTGGCACCATCTAATGGTTCAACATCAGAAAATGTTATCATTTTATTTGTAGAAATGACATTAAAGAAGCATCGCCATCTGCTTTGTTGCTATACCTTCAATTCTGTGAGATCTTTCCATCTGACTTGCAGTTGAAAACTTCCATATGCATTGCTTTCTCCATTAAAATGTGAATTTTTTTTTATTGTTGATGAGGATTGTCTTGATTTTCTATGTGTCTACTTCATTTATTTGTTCTTTCAATGAATTAGGCTTGATCAAATAAACATTAGGAACACTAAGCTACATCTTCTCATCAATTTCTATACTATTAAGTGAAAAATAATATTTATCAAATAGTTATCATTTGGAAGGCACATAGTGTTAGGTGCTATGGGGCAATACAAAGAAACCTAAGATTTTATCTCTGCACTCAGTGACTTATAATCAGTTTCAACCAGTAAATATTTGTTAATTTAACTGGGGAGGATAATACATAATTATGTTTTTCTAACTTTAGTTAGTGTATCTGATATGCCAAATTATTGGTACTGTTATAAAAGCTAGTGTTTTTGGACCTTTGGAAGATGCTGCCCATATCTTCCTCCAACTTGAATTGAATGAAGAGATGGAGGAGATATTTAATGAATTCAATACCTTCATTTTTTACTACTACTTATTGGGCTATCATATTCAAATGTGTTGAAGACCAGTATTCTCAGAATCTCCTAGACATTGATCAGTAGAATACCTTGAAGTTGAACCCACTAACTAAATAGATCATTTTGTTTAAGAGTCAGAAGGTTATATATATATATATATATTTTTTTTTTTTTTGCCTTTTGCTGAGGCAATTGGGGTTAAGTGACTTGCCCAGGGTCACACAGCTAGGGAATGTTAAGTGTCTGAGACCAGATTTGAACTCAGGTCCTCCTGACTTCAGGGCTGGTGCTCTATCCACTGAGCCACCTAGCTGCCCCCAGAAGGTTATATTTAAAGACCATTATTAGACCATGGACAATAAGAAAATTCCCAAAACATAAATTCTTTTTTTTTTCTTTATTAAAACTTTTTATTTGCAAAACATATGCATGGGTAATTCTTCAACATTGACCCTTACAAAGC
>JAJPUD010003199.1:213428-230346 GCA_023553655.1 Myrmecobius fasciatus
CCCCCCCCCCAGTGCCCACTCCTCCCCTAGATGGCAGGAAATCCACTACATGTTGATTATGTTAAAATACTTGACAAATCAAATATATGTATACATATTTCCACACATCATTGTTGTGCAAGAAAAATTGTATCTACAAGAAAAAAAATCAGAGAAAGGAAACACAATGCAAGCAAACATCAATACAGAGCATGAAAATGTTATGTTGTGGTACACATTTCATAACCCTCTCTCTGGGTGTATATGGTTTTCTTCACTGAACAATTGGAACTAGTTTGAAACATTTCATTGTTGAAGAGAGCCATGTCCATCAGAATTGATCATCATATAGTATTGTTGTTGCTGTGTATAATGATCTCCTGGTTCTGCTCACTTCGCTCAGTGTCAGTTCATGCAAGTCTCTCCAGGCCTCTCTGAAATCATCCTGCTGGTCGCAAAACACAAATTCTTTAAAAAATATTCCTATCAGAACATTATACACAGCAACAAGACTATACGATGATCAATTTTGATGGACATGGTTCTCTTCAACAATGATGTGATTCAAACCAGTTGTTCTGCGATGAAGATAGTCATATACATCCAGAGAGAGGCCTGTGGGAACTGAGAGTGAACCACAACACAGCATTTTAACGCTTTCTGTGAATATTTCCATGCATTCTGTTTTCCTTCTTAGGTTGTTTTTTTTTCTTCTTCTCTTTCTAGATCTGATGTTTCTTGTGCAGTAAGATAACTGTATAGATATGTATACATGTATTGTACTTGTCATATAATTTATCCTATCTAGCATGTATTAGATTACCTGTCATCTAGGGGTGGGGGGAGGGGGGAGGGAAAGGAAAAGCTTGGGAAAAAAAAGTTTTTTTGCAAAGGTCAATGTTGAAAAGTCACTCATATGTTTTGCAAATAAAAAGCTTTATTAAAAAAATATTCCTATCGAACAATACCCCAATCTTTAAAAATATAGGACATAATTATTCCCCCAAATGGATTATAAGTAAATTTTTGTTATAAGCTTAATGGGATCTACTATGTGCCAACTGAGGATGAAGGAATCTCATTAGCTTGCTAGGAAGAAGGGAGATAGGAAAAGAGAAGGAAAGAGAAAGGAGAGAGATGGAAAGAGGAAGAAAGAAAGGAAACAGGAGCAAGAGAATGGGAAAGATGAGGGGAGGAGATAAAATGGGAGAGAGAACAACTAAGCTCTTTTCCAGGACAGAAGAGAAAAGAGAAGATCAAAAGAGAGAATTATGTAATATTCTCCCTTTTCTTCAGTTAGAGAAAATAGAGTGATGTCAAGAGAAGGACCTGTGTTTTGAAGCCCTGCTTATTATTTTTGGTCATCAGGTAACATGATACAATCTAGAGGCCTTGCTTTTTTCCTGAGGATGAAGCAGTATCTTGTTTGTTACATTCCTGAAATCTGGTGAAGATCAATTTTCCAATTTTCCAAGAAAGGAGTCAGTTTTGCATTGAGGGAGTCTTTATGCCATTAATAAATAAGTCTCTAATCCAGTTCTCAAACTCATTAGAGATGACAGTTTTTCATCAAGGGAATCCTGCCTTACTCATAATAGAAAGATGCTTCCTAAATTTGCATAATGTTTTTTTTTTTTTGAGAACAATTCTTTCCTAAAATATATTGTCTTGCCTAGGACAATAGAACCAGTAAAGGGGAGGGAACATTTCTTGCTGGACCTCTCCACTTTCTTTTTTTCAAACAGAAAGTAGTTCTACACAGTTGAGCAGGCAGACTTGTAATGGAAAATTATTTGAAGGAGTCAGAAATTACTGAGGGATGTGAGTGATCAGAGAAGGTTTCACAAAATAACACAATGAATAGTGATAGCATTCAAAGTGGAAAGAATGGAATGAACAAAGGGTATGGTAGAAAAATATAATATTTATTAGAAAAAGGATCTGGAACAATGTTTAGAGAATTGAACAATTGGAAATTACATAATTGAAGATGTTATATTAAGCTAAAATTGTGGAGGACCTTGAATGCCATGCTAAGAGTTTCAACTTTATAGACAGTCTTTAAAGGTTTTGGATTAGGGTTATGGTATGATTAAAATGGTATTTCATGGTTATTACTCTTAAATTAAGAAACTGACCATCTCCTGGATTTTATTTTTAATCTTGGAATTCTAAAATATGTAACTTGAATGATAATTCATTAATATCTTATATTGAAGCTATTGAGCAGTAATGTAATTGTAAGATGGTTGTAGTAAAAAGTATAGAAATTCTGTTAAATAAAGAGGATTTATTTAAAATAATCAGTTACACAGCCTTTATCCCTAAGCAGAGACTAGAAAAACTTCTGTAGGTTGCTTAGCACAGTTCTATTCCCATTAATTTACCCAAATTAAGTTTAATCTAGAAATTGTTTATAATTTTAAAATTTATTTAGTGAAGGATAGGTGAGATGGACTCTCCAAATTGGATTTAATTTTACTTGCTTTCTGAACTGTGTTTATGTAGCCAGTGTGTAATGATAATTTACTAGTGACTTGAATTTTAAGTTTCTTCTTGTTGGAGTTCTGTGAATTCTTTTGCTTTGTATGCTATTATTTATTTATTTATTTATTGATGAATCTGGAAACTTTTACTGAAAAACTTTCTAAAAGGGTGAATCTCATTTTCTTTCTTCTTCCTCCTTCCTTTCCTCCTCTTTTTTTTCATTTTTCTTTTTTCTTTCATAATTCTCAGATTTCCTTTCCTTGATTGATTTATCAAATATTTTACTTTCTCCTGGACTGCTTCCAAATCCTTTCCTAGTTTAAAAAAACTTGCTTTTTTAAACTTGATTTGCATTACTTTACCATTCATTCTTATAGTACAATATTTTTATTTTGATTGTATTCAGTAAACATTTTTATATTAATTGTGATAGTTTTCATTTTAATAATTTTTGTCACTTTCTCCTGAGATTCCTTGGCTACATTAATTTTTTCCTTTAATTCTTGAGTTTTAAAGAAGTGTTTGAGCACTTCTTTAATTTCTTAATTTGTCTTTTATCTATTTAAACATGTGCATTATTTTAAAATATTGTTTCTAATGCAGCTTCTGATAATATTTTAATGTATAATAGTTCTGGATTTTTACTTGTTTCAACATATATGTTTAACATACATGTTTGTATAGATCTATTATACATATAATGTATATATAAATATATAATCTATTTTTGTGGGACTGTGATTTTATTAGTCTAGGAATCACATGCATTGCATGATTCTTTTAATTTGAAGTAATTAGGTTCTATAAAGTCACCATGAATACTGAGCCATTGCCCTTAGAGGAAATACAGGAATAGGTTCCTGTGAGCCATTGGCTATATTTACTTTAGCACTTGCTAGAGAAGCCTCAGGTACAGATCAGTAAATTTCTTCTTCCTTTCTCTGGATATACCATTTTGTTGATTCATTAACATTGAACTCATGGCCAACTCTAACTCACAGAGCAGTTCCTCTCTTAATTTATGCCTGAATGAAGTTTATCTAGCACATTCATTTTGTCTGGAAAGTACATCACAGCCTTCTTACCCTTGGGAATACTAGACAGAACTTCAATGCTACATTTGGAGGCCATTTTAAACAATGAAATTACCAACAAAAAGCACAAAAATATGATTGTAAAAAGTCACTTGTTTTAGCATGAAAGTTGAAAGAAGAAACCTTATTTGATCTCAGCTGGGAACATACGTGTCAGGCAATTCAAATTTTTCTCCACTTTGCACCTGTCCACAAAAGCACAAATAATTTTTTAATGAGTAGACAAATTTACAAGCATGGAATCCATGAATAATGAAGATTGACCAATGGTGTATTTTATGTATATCAGTATTGTTTCAGATAAGAATCTTCTCCACAACATGAGCTAATTGGTCATCCAGTCTTTGCCCATGAACTCTAGTAACAGGGAACTTGCTTCTTCAGCAGAGGCTTATTCTATTACTTTCAGATTGCTCTAATTCTTAAGGAATCTTTCCTTATGATCACTAAAAGTTTAGGACAACCTTTTTGTTTCCTTAAAGCAAAACTGCCCCAGTCTATGTAAAATAAAAAGCATTCTTACTGTATCCCGGCCTTTGGTGTCAGGCTCCAACATCTTTTCTAAGTGTTCTTCCATACTAAAATGACATTTAAACAACATTGATTTTGGATTCACTCTGTCTCTGTCCTTCTCATTATAAATGCCTTGCAGCTTATTCATCTGATTGATTAGTATTCCATTTTAGGGAACCTCCATTTTAGGGAACATATCTAAGCCATGTTTTCATTCCTCTTTTGGTTCTACTCCTAATTATCTGAACTTTCTCTACTGTGAATATATGTTTTCCTTTTCCCATATTTTCACTTTTCAGCCTCCTTTTATGTGTTCTTTCTCTTTAGAATGTAAGCTCCTTGAGGGAAGAGATTGTGGGGTTTTTTTTGCTTATATTGTCAGGATTTAGCACAGTGACATACAGTAAGTTCTTTAAAAATGCCTTGAAATCTAGAATGAGCAACACTGAAGGAAGAGTTTAACATAAATAATAAACATAAAAAAACCTTCTAAAATACAATTCATACAATAGGGAAAATGACAGGGACAGTCATATCAGAAATAGATCTTCTGCTGCAAAAATTACAATAGCCATAAGCAGCCCCAGAACAACAGACCCAATAGGACACATTATGATACTTCCAATGTTATTTCTAGTCCTCGGTACAAATCCAGATTATATCTCATTATCCTCATGCATAGAATCTGACCTGGGCTTGACACCATGATACTGGTACTCACCGCTTAATACCTTACTATGGTACACTACTATTATGATAACACTTCTTACTCAATGTTTCTTGGCTCACAAGTCAAAAGCTCTCATTCCCATGAAGGAAAAAAATAGCAAAATCTAACTCCTTTTATGGAGTTTGTATGAATGCTGCTTTGAACACTCATTCAGGATTCAGGGTTGCCACAAAGTCAGCTAAAGGATTTCCATTTTTTTCCTGGTGGTTTTTTATTGGTTATATTACCATGATTATTAAAAAGACATACTCCATATCATTAAACAGCAAAGCATTCCCAATAATTATAATACTTGGTCTCCAAAATTCTATATAGGAAAAAATTGTTTAAAATATCCTGGGGCTAGAGAGACCTGGTAATTAAGGAGTTTTTGGTTTTTTTTAACCATTTCACCATATTGTATAAAATCTTTTGATGGAGACAGATACTTAAAGGCTCAGGTGACACAGGAAATGGAATAAGGAAGGGCTACAAAGGTTAATCTGAGTCTGTATGTAAAAGTAGTCCATCTTTTTCAAATGAGTCTTCCTAAAAGCTAGATCCAAGAATTTACTGTCCCTGGGAACTCTTCCTTTTGTGGATAGCAATGAATTATTAGGTACAAATCTGAGATGTGACATCAAGACCCAGTAATCAAAGTGATAAGCAGCTGTTGTTTTAAAGGTTCATTTTTTTTTTCATTTAAAAGTTCAATACCTGTTGCCTGAGGAAGAAAGATAGTTCAGGGAACAGAATGATGAAAGGTTTAATCTAGGAGCTTTTTTTCATGATAAAATGGGTGCTTTGATCAGAGGCAATCTTACAAGGGAACCCATCAGGAGGAAAAATAGAGTCTGTAAGAATTTTGATGGTAACTATTGCAATGAAAGATTTAACTAGCATTTCCATGCTGTATTCTATGTTATAGTATAAGGGTTAACTGCTAGCAGTGATACTAGTGAAGAGATTAAGTATATAATTAGTTTACCAGGCAGAGACAGGTACATAATATTCCAAAGGTACTTCATTGAGCAGAAATAGTGGCACCATCCTTATTTTAGGGATTATGTGGTTTTTTATTTACTACAATATAGCATCATGACCTTCATATTCAGATTGATGATGGATACATTCTTTAATTTTTGCTATTCTCATCCATCTCATTATTTAGTTCAGTAGAGAATATATTGCCTCTGATGGACACTCGCTTGCCCCACAAACATGTATGTTTGTGCCCTATCACTAAAAGAGCATTTAATTGTTTATTCCTATTATCTCCAGACCTTAGAACACTCACCCAGACCTATGACCACTGCCAAGGATTCAGTCTAAATAAAAACTTTATGTATCCTTTAGGCCTTATTCACTCACTGGTCATGTAGTTCAAAATTCAGCACACTGGAGAACTGGCTAGAATCTTATCCTTCCAGATATCTCACTGTGTCATTAATGGTTTAAGCTCACTGAGATCCAAATGATTATACTTTTCTCAAAACGGGGCCATTAGTGTACCAAATAAAAAATATTCTTCAAGAGCTAAGTCCTTATATGCTTTAAACCAGTTCCAATTGTTCACTGATGCAGCGAGCCATCTACACCTGCGGGATCTGAGTGTGGACCACAACATAGCATTTTCACTCTTTCTGTTGATGTTTGCTTGCATTTTGTTTTCCTTTTCAGGTTTTTTTCCTTTCTAGATCCCATTTTTCTTGTAAAGCAAGATAACTGTATAAATATGTATACATATATTGCATTTATAATATATTTTAACATAGTTAACATGTATTGGACTACCTGCTATCTAGGGGAGGGGGTGGGGGAAAGGAGGGAAAAATTTGGAACAGAAAGTTTTGCAAGGGTCAGTGTCAGAAAATTACCCATGCATATGTATTTTAAATAAAAATGTTTAATAAAAGAAAAAAGCTAAGTCTTTGTAGGTGCAGCCTTTTGGAAAAGCAAAGATAGAGAATTGAAGCTGGGACTGGAGCTCTCCAGTAGCAAATCTCTTCATGAAGGATGTTAGTGCTTGTCAAACCCTGAAAATAAATGGCTAAATTACCAAGGAGGTTATACACCAATGGCTGTGCACTCTAAAAAATTACTAATGAACTCACAAAAGTAATCACAGCAACCAAAATCTGAAAAACAAAACAAAATAAAATCAAAGGGCTAACAGTGGTTATAAGAAAAAGCTTTCTTTATTCCACTGGAGGAGGGAAACTAGATTTGTGCTGGGGCTTCCTTTTGGATACCTGCTTTAGTGAGGCAAAGCCTGATAAGTATAGCCATGGCCAGGTTGTGAGCTGTAGCCATGACATTGAGGAGTAACAGCAACAGTGAGACAAGGTTGATTCATAGCAGGGCTTCATGACCAGAAAGTGGTTCCTGCAGGTGCTTGTCCAAGCTCAAGGACCATCTGGGACTCATGTGAAAATTTTTTGGGATTTTACTGCAGCAGTTTATCCAGTGCAATGGGTTGTTGTGACAACAAACTTACTGCTTGTTGGACCTTAGCTCTGGAAAACAGGATGATTCCTAATACTAAAAAGAGAGGGTTGATCTTGGTATCCTGACATGCTTTAGAGGCCCAGGTGAGCATGATCTTGAAAATGCTAATTTTATGTAACAATGGAATCTTCCCATACCTATCTCCATCTAGTTAGAGGACCCTTTTATTTTATCCTACTTGTAATAGGTCATTTGGACCAAGGAAAATGGCATCATGATTCTATATCATCTATTCTTTAGTAAGCAAACACCTGCTTTAAAAAAGTTATACATTGAATTGGTACTTCAAGGAATTTATGACTCCAGAAGGTATTTACTTGGGCAACATTTTGGCCAAACAAAAACTGCTGTGAAAATTGGAAACTAGTGTGGAAGAAATTAGGGCTTGACCCACACCTAACACCGCACACCAATATCTAAATGGGTTCATGATTTAGATATAAAGAGTGGTATTATAAGCAAATTAGAAGAACATAGGATAGTTTACTTCTCAGACCTGTGGAGAGGGAATAAATTTATGTTCAAAGAAGATCTGGAACTCTTAATTGAACAGCAGATAGATAATTTTGATTATATTAAGTTAAAAAGTTTCTGTTCAAACAAAACTAATGCAGACAAGATTAGGAGGGAAGCATCAAAATGGGAAATCATCTTTACATTTAAGACTTCTGATAAAGGTCTCATCTCTAAGATATATAGAGAATTGTCTCATATTTATAAGAATTCAAGCCATTCTCCAATTGATAAATGGTCAAAGGATATGAACAGACAATTTTCAGATGATGAAATTAAAACTATTTATAATCATATGAAAAGGTTCTCCAAATCACTATTGATAAGAGAAATGCAAATTAAGACAACTCTGAGGTACCACTACACACCTGTCAGATTGGCTAAAATGACAGGAAAAGATAATGATGAATGTTGGAGGGGATGTGGGAAGACTGGGACACTGATGCATTGTTGGTGGATCTATAAACAGATCCAACCATTCTGGAGAGCAATTTGGAGCTATGCTCAAAAAGTTATTAAACTATGCATACCCTTTGACCCAGCAGTGTTTCTATTGGGCTTATATCCCAAAGAAATCATAAAAGAAGGAAAGGGCCCCACAGGTGCAAGAATGTTTGTGGCAGCTCTTTTTGTAGTGGCTAGAAACTGGAAACTGAATGGATGCCCATCAATTGGAGAGTGGTTGAATAAATTATGGTATATGAATGTTATGGAATATTATTGCTCTGTAAGAAACGACCAGCAGGACGATTTCAGAGAGGCGTGGAGAGACTTGCATGAACTGATGCTGAGTGAAATGAGCAGAACCAGGAGATCATTATACACGGCAACAACAATACTATATGAGGATCAAGTTCTAAAGGACATGACTCTCTTCAACAATGAAATGCTTCAAACCAGTTCCAATTGTTCAGTAAAGAGAGTCATATACACCCAGAGAGAGGGATGTGAAATGTGGACCACAACATAACATTTTCATGTTCTCTATTGAAGTTTGCTTGCATTGTATTTCCTTTATCAATTATTCTTTCTTATAGATATGATTTCTCCTGCACAAAAAATGATGTGTGGCAATAACTATACATATATTTGATTTCTTAAGTATTCTAACATAATTATCATGTAGTGGATATCCTGCCATCTAGGGGAGGGGTGGGGAGTAGGGGGGAAATATTTGTAACAGAAAGCTTTGTAAGGGTTAATGTTTAGGAATTACCCATACATATGTTTTTCAAATAAAAAGTATTAATAAATAAATAAAAATTAAAAAAAACATTTTGGCCAAAGATTCCAGTAAACTTGGTCTTATGGAAAGAGACTTTCAAAAACACAGGTCTCACAGAAAGACTCAAGAGGTGAGAACATTGAATACAATGCTTTAATTCGTCCAGGGCTATAGTTTCTTTGGGTTCCAAGTCAGAAGAATCTGATTTATGGGAGACTTGGTATATGAAGGCCATTAGAGTACCCAAGTAAGGAATATGAATTCTCCAAAGCCTGAAGAGTCCATTAATTCCCTTTTATTTCTTTTTAGATTGTGGGAGAGTAAATGTCAGTGTCTTAGCAATTGTTACTATATCTATAATTCTCCATTCCAAGAATTCCACAAAATTTGACTGACAGGGTGGATCCTAAGTTTTCTTTCAGTTCATTGAATGCCCATTATTGTTTATATGAGCTACCATCTGATTTAGGGCCTCTGTCACCAGTCCCTTACGACCCTAATCTTAATAGGATCCTCCTGAAATATCTAGGACAGAAACCATGCTTCCCACATGTACCCTAGCAGTATTCATCACCATTTTGATTATAGTTTTCACTAATGTTATAACTAAATCCCATAAACTGCTCCTTTGTCTTGTAGGCATGGTACTTAAAATTGAAAAGCACATTTATATCTGTCTCTGATTGCTGAATAAACAAAGAGATTTTATTTTCATTTTCCTTGGGTTGATGATGAAGCTCTTCTGAAGTATTACTAAGTACTAGGGAATATTGAATCTCCTATATTTTTGTTTTTGTTGTCAAACACATCACTATTAGGGGTAATCCTACAAATTTAGTGGGGAGTTAATTCTTTATTCCATCTAGATACTTCTCCATGTAGGATTAAAATTCTTGTGGCCACAGGATGCTATATTCCTATATCTGGCCACCAACCTTCCCTCTCCACTTTCCCTTTTTCCCACTTCAGTAATTAAATTAACTATGAAGTAATTGCCACCATTCTTTGTTACTAATGACAAATACTCTAGGTCAGGCCAGTGATGTAGGTTTGGAATAAACATGCAATGCGACATTCCTGCACCATAAAATGCAATAGAAATGATTTTATTTATAGCAGATGATTTAAAGGATATAATTATTAGAGACAGATGCTACCTCCCCCTGTATCTGCCAAGGCAGCAGTGCTGGATCAAATAGACATGGATTAGAGCAATGGGAACCAAATCTAAGGAGACTGGCTCCTCACTGGCTGATCCTTCTTTTATCCCTAATATTCCTGACCATTAAAAACTGAGGGTAACCTCCTCATTTCTTCAAAGGGAAGTCATTGAGGCATTCATAAAGCAAAAGTTGTTAATATTACATGTCATATATAGTTATAACTTGTTTAAAACAAAACTAAAAGCTTAATATACAAATTCAACACAGATTCAAAGCTTATCTTTATTTACCTGTGAAAATCCTTTTACTCTCTTTTCTATGCATTTAAAATGCTTTATTTATTCTCTTTTCTTACTTTTATTTTTGACATTATCACCAGTCCTTTCTCTGCTCCTACACATTAATGTGCCTAACATATTCCATCCTCTCTAACATCATTTTTCTTTTTTGTTACATTTGCTTATCTTGTGGGTGTCGAGTAGAACCAATGTTTGTTTATCTTACTAGTGATTTGGTGCATTTTTGGGGTAATATGGCTGTTGATAGTTTGGATTTTTTTCTTTTGAGAACTGCCTATCTATGCTCTTTATTCATCTGTTGAGGAAAGAATCTTGTTCTACATTTGCATCAGTTTGTTATAATATCTTTACAAAATTATAGAATTTAAAAGTGGAAGGAATTTAGTGGCCCTCCAGTTTGTAGCTATTGCTTGTTTGGATTTTAGCAAGTTTTTGATGAAATATTTCATACTATTCTTGTTATTCAGATATTTATCAGAGAAGCTTACCATGAAGATTTCCCCAGTTAATTGTTTCCCTTATAATTTTAATGGCATTTAATTATTTGTATAGAATTATTTGGAGCTTATGAAATCAAAATTGTCTATTTTATCTCCTCTCATCTTCTCCAAAGTTGGTTTGGTCAATCATTTTCCAGTATTTATAGTTGCAAAAAATATTTTCTTTGTTTCTCTAGTTGACGGTATTACTTCTCCCCGACCCCAATTATATGTTATTTTTCCAAATACATGTAAAGATAGTTTTTAACATTCATTTTTGCAAGACATTGTTTTCCAAATTTTTCTCCTTCCCTTTCTTACCTCCCTGCTCCTCAAGAGAGCAAGCAATCTGATATAGGTTAAATAATGTGCAATCCTTTAAAATATATTACCATATTTGTCATGCTATGCAAGAAAAATCACAACAAAAAGAAAAAAAACACAAGAAACAAAAAAATGAAAATACTATATTGCAATCCATATTCAGTCTCATAGTTTTTCCTCTGGATGTGAATGGCATTTTCTATTCCAAGTCTATTGTATCATCACATTATTGAGAAGAGCCAAATCCATCACAGTTAATCATCACATAATCTGGTTGTTACTATATACAATGTTTTCTTGCTTCTGCTCACTTCACTAAGTATCATACATGTAAGTCTTTTGAGGCTTTTCTGAAATCAGCCTGCTCATCATTTCTTATAGAATAATAATATTTATGGCATTTATTTAGCTTATTTGTTTGTTTTTTGGATATTGTTGTGGTATTTTTTTTGTGAAATATTGAATAAATCTCATTTCTGACAATTGTTCTAGATTTTTTTCCAACAGTTTCTTTTTGGAGAGAGAGAGAAAGTTCTTAACCCCAATACTTAAGTTTTGGAATTTATTGAACACTATTCTAATGTAATTTCTTTTGCATTTTGTGTATTTAATTTGACACACTGAACAACTTTTCTATTTTTTAAATCAGTACCATATGATTTTCAAGAATATTGTTTCATAGTGTAGTTTAGATCTGATACTCCTAAGCCACCTTCCCATTTTTTTCACTATTTCCCCTGAGATTCTTGACCTTTTGTTCCTCTAACTGAATTTTGTTATTATTTTTATAGCTCTGTTTAGCAATGTAGATAACTATTATTTTTTGTATTGGCACAGATCAACCATGGACAGTTAATCTCTTTCCAGTTTTTTGGCCTTTTGTATTTTTATAAAGTGTTTTGTAATTGCAGTAAAATAATGTAGGAATCCCTATAGGTGGAGTACCAATATTTTCACTTAATATGTAGTTATTTTGAATGAAATTTTTCTATCATTTCCTGACATTTTATTGACAATAGGTAAAAATACATATATAGCAATATATGTATTGATGTCTTTTATATTTTGCTACTTTGCTGAAGTTAGTGTTTAAGGTAAATTTCTAGGTTACAGTAAATACCCTAATCACCAATCAATTCAAATTCATTCATTAATCAGTAAATATTTATTAAATAGCTTACTATGTGATAGGAACTGTACTTGATGCTGAAGATACAAAGAAGGAAAGTATAAAGAAGGAAAAAAATCTGTACATACAATGAGCTTATATGCTAAAGAAGGAGATGATAAATATATACATATATATGTTTATACATATGTATACTGTAAGTGTAAATTATTAATACAAGGTACTGTAAGAGAGAGGTTATTAGTAGTACGGATTGAGAAAGGCTTCATGAAGAAGATGGTACACAATTTCATCTTAAAGAAAAAAAGAGGGGCTATATGTAGTGGGGATAAAGAAGGAGTATATTTTGGGTATATCAAATGTTTAGTGCAAAGGCTTAATCATAGGAGGATGAAGTGTTGGCACTGAGCAACAGAGAAGAGGACAGTTTGACCAGATCATAGAGTGGGGCTATATTCATTGAAGTTGGAAAATAAATTAGGTTCAAGTTGTGTAGGGCTTTAAAAATCTAAACAGAAGATTTTATAGAGGCATCAAGAAGAAACCATTGGAGTTGGTGGTTTGGATGAATGGCATGGTTAGAAAAGTACTTAAGGAAAATCATAAACTCATCTTGGCAGTATTTTGTAGAATAGACTGGAGTGAAGAGAGACTATAGGCAGAGGGACAATTAGGAACTGAGAGATGATGGACAGAACTAAGGTGATATTTTGAAGATGGAAATCAGTAAGATTTGTCAACTGATTGAATATGTAGAGCATGGAAGACAGTAAGACTTGGTTCAAGATAGTGTTAAGAGTGGTGATCCTAGGAGTCGAAATGTGATTGTCTTTGACAGAATTAAGGAAGTTTAGAAGAGGGAAGGAATTAGAAGGAAAGATAATGAGTGCAATTTAGAGCTACTGAGTTTAAGATATATGTCAAGAACATCCTTTTTGAAATGTACAAAAAGCAACTGTGATCTAGAAGAGAAATTTAGGGGAGAAACTAGATCTGGGAGTGATCTGTATAAAAATGATGTTTTTTTCTGTGCCTAAGCTTATTCTCTTGATTCTTTTTTTGTATTGTGCAAGCATTATGTAAAGTAGCATTCTGTGTTTTATTCTTGATTTTATTGGAAAGGCATCTATCATTTTTCTATTATACATAACGCTAGCCCTTGGTTAAGTACATGCTATTTATCATATTAAGAAAACATCCATTTATTCCATGCTTTAACATTTTTTAAAAAAAAAGAGAAATGGGTATTGTATTTTGACAAAAGCTTTTTCTGAGGTCATTGATATAGTCATGTAATTTTTATTGGTTTTATGATTAATATAGTATATTATCTTTATAATTCTCCCAATATTATACCAAAATATTGTATCATTTGTAAGATTCCAGTCATTTTTGTATAAATATTTTAATGTAACTAGTAATAAATGAACTTCAAAATTAAAAACATACTGGACTAGATGAATTTACAAGTGAATTTTGGCAAACATTCAAAGAATAATTAACTAATTAATTTTAATGCTATATAAAGTATTTTCAATAAAGGAAGACATCCTTCCAATTGCTTTTTAATCATACAAATATAATTTTGATTATCTAAGGCAGGAGGAATCTAAATAAAGGAAGAAAACTACAGACGAAATAATAAATATTGAAATAAAAATCTTACATAAAATATTAGTGAATGTACTCAACAATATATACACTATGACCATTCTAAAAAATTGGGTTAGTTTAACATAAAGAAGATTAAAAATATGATAAACCTATTAATAATGTGGTAATAAAAATAGGATTATATCAATAGATGCTTTAAAAAAGGCATTTGACAATCTACCACCTGTTTCTACTAAAACCCTCCAGAAATCATAAAAATAAATGGAATTTTCTTTAACATAGTAAATGATATTTATCTAAATTGAAGAGAAACCATCAAAAGAGCAAATTAGAGATTTTTCTAATAAGATCAGGCTGCCCATTATGACTACTTTTTTTTAAAACAGTGTTAGAAACAGGTATAGGAATTGGATAAGACAAAGAAATTGAATGAATGTACATATGTAGAGAAAGCAAAATGGTCACATTATATATATGTATATGTATAACACACATGTATATATATATATATATAGTACTTTATATTTAGGATACACTAGTTGTTGTTCTTTAGTCATGTCCAACTCTTCATGACCCCATAGGCAGTATGTAGGATTTTCTTGTCACAGATGTTTGAGTGGCTCACCATTTTCTTCACCAGTCTTATGCAGGCAAGTGAGTTGCCCAGGATCATATGACTGAGGTCACATTTGAATTTTGTTCTTTCTGGTTCTAGGATTAGTAGTCTATTTTTTGTGCCAGTCAGCTACACCTAATGTATATTATGCTACAATTAATAAGCATTAAAAAGTTGTGGGATATAAAATAATATAAAAGAAATCTGCATAAATCATCAGCATTCCTTTATAAGATTAAGAAAATTCAATAGAAAGAACTAGAAAGAGAAATTTTGTGAAAAAAGTAAATTCAAAATTTATAAAATATTTGTGAATATATGTATTAAGATTTTCCAAAATTATACGAATCCTACTAAAAACATTCTATGCAGAAATAAGCCTAAATAATCAGAAAAATTTTAATCTCTAATGGATAGTTTATGAGTATGATAAAGTGACAGTACTATCTAAATTATCAGTCATAATCATGAAAGAATATTTTATAGACCAAGAAAAAATGATAAGAGAATTCATATGTATGAACAAGAATCTCAATTCCAGTGATGGAAAAAAGGTCATTGAGTTGTATCTGACTTTTTGTGACCCTTCTACCTTCCATTGTCTCTTGAAATCTGCCTTTAGTGTAGTCAATGAAGCAGAAGTAGATATTTTTCTGGAACTCAGAGTCTTTTAGTAACAGATTACAAACTGAACTGTAGGGTAGTAATCATTTTTTTATTTTATTTTATTTTTTTCCTTTTTTTATTATAACATATATGTGGGTAGTTCCCCAACATTGATCTTTACAAAGCTTTCCATTACAAATTTTACCCCCAATCCCCTCCTCTCCCCTAGATGGCAGGAAGTCCACTACATGTTAATAATGTTGAAATGCTTGAGAAGTTATGCAAGAAAAATCCTATCTACAAGAAAAAAAAAAAGAATCAGAGAAAGGCAACACAATGCAAGTAAATGTCAATAGAGATCATGGAAATGTTACTTTGTGGTCCATATTTCATTTCCCTCTCTCTGGGTGTATATGGTTTTCTTCAGTGAACAATTGGAACTGGTTTGAGACAATTCTTTGTTGCAGAGAGCCATGTCCATCAGAATTGATCATCATGTAATACTGTTGTTGCTGTGTATGATGATCTCCTGGTTCTGCTCGTTTCACTCAGCATCAGTTCATGCAAGTCCCTCCAGGCCTCTCTGAAATCGTCCTGCTGGTCCTTTCTTACAGAGCAATAATATTCCATAACATTCATATACCATAATTTATTCAGCCACTCTCCAATTGATGGGCATGCCTTCAGTTTCCAGTTTCTAGCCACTACAAAAAGGGCTGCCACAAACATTCTTGCACATGTGGGTCCCTTTTAGGGTAGTAATCATTAAAATGATTTGGCCCTAATTAAATATTTTACTTAAATCTTTACTTATATTTTATTCATTTTTGGCATCAATATTAAAGTATATTAGGACATTATTTCCTTCCTTCCTTCCTTCCTTTTTTCCATCCTTCCTTCTTCCCTCCGTCCCTCCCTTATTCTATTCCTTTTTCCTCCCTTCCTATCTCCCTGAGCTTCCCAATAGCTTTTTTGGTGGGATATTTCCCCCCACTGTTTGGATTTTTGGCTTAAAATTTTTTAGTGTGTAGTCCTGGGCTTCAGTGGTTGATTTACTATTGTTTCTCTCTGAATTTCTCAATTATTTTTTGATGTTCTCTTTTCAGATCTTTTGTGTATTATATATGGGAAACCTTTCATGTTACCCTCAACAAGAATTCTTATGAATTTAAATTTCATTCTTTTAGATTCAACCCAGTCTTCTATATTAAGCTTTATTTGGTTCTTGACTTACACTCTATTATACATATATATATGTATATATACATACCTAACTTTGAGTCATTTGCAAATATGATAGACATGCTGCCAGTGTCTTAAAAGATGTTGGTCAAATAATACCAAATATAGATCCTTAGGGACTCCACTAGAAATCTCCTTTTTAAATCCACATCAAAGGACTTATGACCATCCAAACCATCAATGACTACTCCTTGAGTTTGTCTATTGAACAAGTCTTAAATCCATTTAAGGATGATGACACATAATCTAAATATCTCCTCTTTATCTGGAAAATAGTATGAGTAACTTTGTCAGATGCTTTGCTAAAAGCTAGATAAGCATATCTACAGTCTGTGTCCAATTTATCAATTGAGTAACTTTCCAAAAAAAGAAATGATGCTAATCTGGAATGATTTTTTTTAATGAAGCAGTTTTTTTT
>JAJPUD010003199.1:230746-249744 GCA_023553655.1 Myrmecobius fasciatus
TTTTTTTTCCTAAATGCTCATTAACAGTCCCTTTAATTGTACTTCCCAGTATTTTGCCAGGAACTGAAGCCATTTTTTCCCTAGTCTAGTTTATACTTTTAGATCTCTCCTACCCTTTATAAAATAAGGATTTTATCTTTAGTCTCTTGGTAGGTCCTTTTTTGTTTTCCATGATTTCATCAGGGAGTACTCATAAAATCACTTACAAAACCATCAACCAGTTTGTTCAGTCATCTGGAACATAGATCAGCAGGGCCTATGAAAGTGAACTAATCAAGATCAGCTAAGTTTTCTTTTACTATATTCTTATTTATATTGACTATCATCTCCCTATCAGTCATTTTTATTTGTTCCCCTTAGCAGGAAAAAAAACCCAGAAGCACAACATCATTAGAACATCTTTGCCTTTTGTCCACCATTCACTCTTACTGTTCTTTACTTGGGCATCAATTTCCATATCTTATTTAGGACTTTTCATTTTCCAGTAGAACTAAAAAAGAAAGCATCCTCCTTCACCTTCATCCCCAGATGGCCTGTTTATACAGTAGAATTAATGTTCCAGGATTTTAGATGAAGACTTAAGTCAATAGACATTTTCAGATACCTTAAGTGGGATTTTTTAAAAACCATTTTTTGTGTACTGTAATCTTTGCTGGTGAAGCCTATGGATTCCTCTCAGAATAATGTTTTAAAATGTATGAAACAAGATAAACAACTTCACAAAGGTAACCAGTTATGTTGAAATCTAGTTAACAAAAGATTTTAAAAAGTTCATGCACCTCATATTAAGAACCCCTGCTTTATGGGTTGTAAATTTGAACATATTTGTCTTACACTGTTAAATGCTATTGGAGATAAATATTCAAAAATCATTTATTTGATATTTTCACCCAGTTACATTTAAAACTTTTTTTACATTTGTTTTAAAAAACCTTTTGAGTTCCAGATTTTCTCCCTTATCTACCCCCCTCAACCCTTATTAAGAAATCACGTATGAAGTTAGGTAAAACATTTCTATAAAAGTACTGTTGTAAGAAAAGCACAGATATGCCACCTTAATAAAAATACCATCAAGGAAAATAAAGTTTAAAAAAGAGAGAGTGAGAGAGAGAGTATGCTTCAATCTGTATTCAGATTCCATCATTTTTTTTTCCTCTGGGTATGGATAGGATTTTTCATAATAAATTCTTCAGAGTAGTTGTGGATCTTTGTACTGCTGAGAATAGCCAAGTCATTTACAACTGGTCATCTCAGAACATTGCTATTACTTTGTATATAGTACATTTCACTTTGCTTGAGTTCATGGAGGACTTCCTAGATTTTTTTCTGAGAGCATCCTGCTCATTTCCCACAGAACAACATCCCATGGCAATCACACACCACAACCTATTCATCCATTCCCCAACTGATGAGCATCCCCCCAATTTCCAACTCTTTTCCTTGAGAAGAGAGCTGCAAGGTCCCTTTCCTTTTAAAAATCTCTTTTGTTACTCATGCCTAGTAGTGGCATCGTTAGGTCAAAGGATATGTATGAATTTTTAGCCCTTTGGGCATAGCTCATATCTTTTGACCATTCATCAACTGGGGAATGGCTTGTGACCCTGCACAAGTCATGTAACCCCAATTGCCTCAGCAAATAATAAATAAAAGAAACAAAGAAAAATACAACAAATAACAACATCAACAAAATATATGCTGCTGGAATCTGAGAAAATATCCTTTTTTTCTTGTAATTTCATCATTATTTAAAAAAATTTCCTCTTCTTTTAGAGTATTTCATTAGTAAATGAGGTTTAAAAAGGATATTTTTAGTAGTAGATGGTAATTGTTTTGTTTGTTTCATTATTTTGGTTTTAAGGCCAATGCTTATTCTTGATACTATTGGGTTTTGTAGGCAGTTTTGTCTCATGGTGCTGCTTACAGGTAAAAGACAACCTCTTCTCTAGTCTTTCAGCTTAAATTAATGCTTAATCTTTTTTTCTTCACCATCTCCAAGAGCAGTCTTTGCTTATCATGCTCCTAGAGCTTCTGATGATTGCTTTAATTTTGTGTATGTAACACTGGAGGTGATGGTAGTATTTTCAGTTGTAGCTACTTGTAAATACTGAAGTTGAATGCTTATGAGAACAGAAGTCATCTGTATCTGCATTGAGGTAATAGTTGAAACCATATGAGTGAATAAACACATCAGAGGAGTGGAGAAAGGGGAAAAAAGGGCAGCCTTGAATAAAATCTTGATTGTCCAGAGTAAATTGATATAAGGAGGAGGAAAAACTTGAAATAGAGATGGAAAAAGAGAAGAAAATATGAAAAATGGGAAGAGAATCAGGAAAGAACAGTGTCAGGACTTTAAAGGAAATAGTGGTTATTGTTATCAGATATTCCAGAAAGATTAAGGAGGATAAAATATTGGATTTGTCAAAAAAGAAGTATGTGATTGTCCTTGTGAGCTTCTGGAAAAGGTTGCCTATTAAATACAAATTGTAAAGAAAATAATGACTGCAACTATAGAGAATATTTTTTAATTCCCTCTGAATATTGACACCATAATTTTTAAATGAACCTAACCCAGCCTTATGGGAGTAGAAAACAGGTTATCTTAATCTTTCAAAGAAATATCCTATGAGAATTTCTTTGAGTGGAGTTGGGGACAGAGATATGTAGTAAAGTATTATGATAGAAGGGTGGTTTTCCTTTTCTCTTCCAAGGTGGATATGTCAATTATATAGGAATTGTAGCACACTACAGAAACTGGGAAAAGGTAAAAATAGTAAACACTGGGGACAAAAAGCCTGAAACCAATATTTGTAATAAGGAGTTGGTGACCTTACATGTTTCATCCTCTAAACTCCTAGATATTTCTTTTGCTTTATTATATTATCTGGGAATTGAGATCGTATGATTTTGGTATATTTGAGCTAAAGTGAATTTGGAAAAATGATTATTGCTTCATATAGGATAACAATTTTCAAAAGTACAGCTATTGCTATAGCGCAAATGCCTCAAATCAGTACATTCATTTTTTGAATGACTACTGTATAGAACTCATTATAACCAGATCATACAGCCTTTGTAAGAATACCAAATGTAGAAATAGCTTTGTTAAATAGTATTCTCCTTTTATAGAGGTATTCAATTTAATGAGATTTTATAGTGTATTTCATATGGCAATAATAGAGAGGAAATATTTTAATTCTTTTAAAAATGTAGTCTATCATAGCTCTAGATTTTTTTTAAGTAAGGAAATGTGATAACTCTATAAATTCATATAAGTATATTTAGTTTACTTTTCTTTGGCTTTAATGAAAAGTTTGGGTATAAAGTGAGTTGTGACCATTATTGTTATATGATAAATGTGGAGTCTTCATGGGAAAAAAATTTAACTTAAAATAAAACTTATGTCTTATTTTAGCCTTCTACCTAATGCAATCAAGAATACAAGTCAGAGTTCACATTGTTGAAAAAGAAAGAAGCACAAATGATACTAAAAGAATGGGAAAGGACTTGACCAATTCTAATTCAGAGACTTGCTTGGGTTCAGTCCATAGAGTGAGGTAGGGGGCTATGAATATAAAGTGCTGAATTCTCTAGACATCAGTTTTCTAATCTGTATAAAGAAGTAGTTGGACTAATTGATTTTCATAATCCCTTTAAAAACTCTTATAGTCTATGATCTTAAAGATAAAGAAATAAACATGAAATAACTAGGTAATAAAAAGCAAGAGCAATATTTAGGAATTTGTTCTTGACCTTTTGCTGTTTAACACATCTGTCAATGACATAGATAATGACATATATGGAAAGCTTATCAATTTTGCATTGACACAAAGTTGAGAGGGAGAGCTGACAGACCAACTAACATTCAGAAAAGATTGTAACAGGCTAAAACACTGGACTGAATTGTATCAAGAGAAATTTAATAGGAATACAATCTTATATTTAGGTTAAAAAAAAACCCCAACTTCCTAAGTACAAGATGGGAATGACTGCATAGCAGTTCATCTGAAAAAGATCTGGGGGTTTCAGTTACCTTCAAGCCAAATTGTGAATCAATAGTGTGATACAGAAGCCAAGAAAGCTAATTTGATCTTTGCTATATAGGAAAGAAGAATTTCCTTGCCTATGAATGAGGTGGCTATAGGCTTGTTGCATTCTTTCTAGTTTTCAGTTTTGAATGCCATGGTTTTGGAAAGACATTGATAAGCTGGAGAGTGTCCAGGGAAGAGCATTCAGCATAGTAAAGACCTTGAATTCTTGCCATGTGAGGATCTGCCAGTTGAAAGAGAAGACTTGGAGAGCTCAGAAGGAGGAGGAAGAGGGCTGATATGAGTTGTTTTCATGTATTTAAAGGGCTGTCATATGAAATTGTACTTCTTTTGATTGGCTGTAGTGGGAAGAATTTAGAACATTGTAGGTAATGCATGCCATTTTTAGAGACAGATTAAATCCTGATCTAAGTATTACTTTTTTTTTCCTGAGGCAATTGGGATTAAGTGACTTGCCCAGGGTCACACAGCCAGGAAGTGTTAAATGTCTGAGGTCTGATTTGAACTCAGGTCCTTCTGACTTCAGGGCTGGGGCTCTATCCACTATGCCACCTAGCTGTCCCAACTGATCTAAGTATTACTATCCAATGGAGACATAGTTCATTTAGTTTTTTATTGTATGCTGTGTTGTATATCAACTTATGGAAACTTGGTGATCCTGCTTCAGAGAATGTATAGTGTGATGGAAGGACTCTTTTATATTGTGGATATGGTAAACCATGACTGATTGCTAGCAGAATCACAATGGAAAACTTTTTTGATTGACTGTTGAGCTGAAACTGAGCATATATACAAAACACAGGTATAGAAGAAAGCTTACTCTTCTCTAGTCATGAGCCTCCACGTGGGGAGAATGATAGCATTAGCTACCTTGTCTCTCTTCAAAATATGTGGTGGCTGTGGATGCATGGCCCTTTGTTTAGTCCTTGTGTTTAGTCTTTACTGATATTAAGTGAGTGAACCTTGAAGTTGAAATGAACTAGGTATGACTTTGTTAGTTTCCCTAGGTCAGAAAAGATGTTTCTTCAGGTTACTTTTGGAAGTATGGGTGGAGGAAAATAGACAGGTGATCTCTGAGCACCTGATGTCAATATGAATGGGGATTAGGAGAGCAAGTCTCAGTTTATATATGCCCACATGATCCATTGTGGGATAAAAATTGGGACCTTTGCTTTTCCAGGGACCATTGCAGTGATCCTTCATATAAGATCCTTTTTGTTAAGTTCTCCAGTTTTAGGGATTTTCTATAGAAAAACTGGTTATTTCTCACCTCTACTTTAGATTGTAATTGTACAATCATTTTTTTCTGGTCTATTTGCCTTATGTTGTATGTCTTATGTCACATCAGTATTTTTGATTACTCTTGCTCTTTTGAATGCTTAGATACTGATATCTGTTCTTACTCAATATAAATCTTATAGTGAATATGAAAAAGTAATTGTAGTGACAGCTAAACAGTAGAATGAGTTCATTGGGTAGGTAATAGTTTCCTTTCTACAAGCTTTGCCATTTTTAGAGACAGAGGTTTGAACAGAGCTTATTTATTTGATATGTTATAGGAGGATTCTTTTTCAGATATAGACTGGCTTGATGACTACTGAAGTCTATTTGAGTCTTGAAATTTTGTGAATTGGATCTCCAATGTATGGAATGGGTTTTACAAAGAACTATGAGATTGCTGATATAGAATTGTAACTAATTTTTTTTAGTGGTTACAATAATTTTTTTGTAGTCATGGAAATCCTATGATTCTGTTGATTTGCAATAAGTTGGAAAGACATGAATACAATAAAGATCTTGAATTTTTTCTTGTTGCTTTTCTGATTAATGGGAAAAACAGCATTGTTAACTCTCATCTCTGGCAGCCTTTTAAGAAAGTTAAGGTCTTCTGGAAACATTGGAACAGTAATTATTACTCAATAAATTCTTATTTTCTTTATATTAGAAGGTGAAAATCCTATTTCCAATACAAATATGGTAGATTATGGAAGGCACCAGGTTTACCTATAAAATTTTGCCAACCAGATGAATTTTTTTCAGCTATAATACTTACAACTATCTGCTAACTCTTAGTGAAGTTGCAATCTGTGTTATCAGAGATATAGTAATGAAATCATGGATATTTGATATATTTAAGAAGAAGAAGATGCTATCTGTAAGATGAATCAAGCTATTTACAGTTCTTGCCCTCTGTGAGTAAATTTGGTGTTTCTAAAAATAACTTAGTTCTACTGTGGATGGATATTTAGTGCACTCTTAGAAGTTCATTTTTCTCACTGTTCATCCCTGGGGCAAACTGAAGAGGGAATTCTTATTGGTGTCAATCTTACTCTTTTAATAACATAGATTTCTTTAGTCTTAACCTCTTTTGGTAAGGTGAATAGGTTTGAGAGGAAATGTTTTGTTATTTACAATGCATGTTTACTTACAATACATATTTACAATTCGTGTGAAGATTGCTGTATTTAATCTCTAAGAACCATGAATTTCTTTTATGAATTTCTTTCATACCACATATATACAAAATTACACAAGTAGGGATTCTTTCATTAATTGTATTTATATGATAAACTAGCACAGTGCCTAGAATATAGCAAGTGCTTAATACTTTTTTGATTGATTGAAAGCATGAAATTTGAAAACAAATAAGGGAAATGTGTAAGTAAGTCCAATGAAGTGCATACTTAAGCCTTGTTGTTTGATGGAGATGGCCTGGGTTTCTGAAGGCTGTGCCAGCAGAGTATAAAGGGATGTGCTGAAAAAAACTTTTACTGACTCTAGAGAGCCAATTACTGAATTTTCAGCATAGTTATTTATATTTCAGATATCAAAGAATACTATAAGTCAGAGCTTGATTTATTGTTTTATTGATTATCTAGTTTAAAAAAATAGAAAAATAATGTAGATTAAACTTAAAAGTGTATCTGTAATCATTTCTCCTCTCCCCTTAGACAGATGGTTGTAAAACATTCACTAGAACATCCTAACAGGTCCTATTTACCAATCTAGGAAGGCTTTGGACATGAACCATGTACCAAGTTTGGATATATTAATTGAAGCAGGTTTGATTATTAGGTAAAGAGGATTTTTTGGTTACAACAATTAATAAAGACTATCTGTTAAATCATTAAGTAGTATTGGTGTATTCATCATATTTGTTGGCAAAAGGAATACCAACACTGATGAAAATGTGGGCTTTTTGAAATAGTAAAATAAAATGCTAAAAAGGTTTTTATGAACAAATGAATTACTGAAATAAGGATAGTGGACAGGATGCATTCTAGGCTATCATTTCTATTTTCCCTAAGCATACTGTGTGTGTGTGATATTTCAGAGAATTTTCAGAGAATTATGGCAATGTATAGAGATGTGAATCTGGAGTTAGAAACACCTGAACTCAAATCCAACCTTAGACACTTAGTAGTTTTGTGATCCTAGGCAAGTCATTTAACTGCTGTTTGCCTCAATTTTTCATCTGTAAAACAGGAATAAATATAATAATAACCAATACTAATAATATCCAATCTCCCAGTATGTGAGTTACTTGAGATAACATATTTACAAAACTTAAAGTATTATGTAGATGTTATTGTCATTATTATTGTTATCTTGTCATTTCCCCCTAAATGGTGGCTAAAGTTTTAAATTGGATCGTCCTCTATGTAGTGGAAAAGGTTTTCTGGATGCTTCATGAAGGTTGTCAAAACTTTTTCCTTGAATAGCTATGTGTGTTAATGTCAATAATACTCAGTGAAATTAAGTCCTGGGAAAATGTGGTTCTCAAAATTCAGTTGTAGCAATATGGATAACTAACTATATTTGGAAGTAGCAATAATAATAGTTGGCTTTTTATGTAAGCAAAAACAAATAAAATGCATTTCTACATAAAGTGATCACTTATTTTCTAATAACATTTGTGTTTTAACCCTTTAAAAATGAATTTGTGTCTCCTTGGTGTTTTTTTTTTTTGAAGATAACAGACATGCCCCTTCCCACTTTGTTAACATTTTGCTTTTTTCTCCTGATTTTTAAATTGGGAGTCCAGTATACTGCCATTTCCCTTTTCTTTTTGTTGTTTTCTAGAAGACAAATTAACAGAGAGCCAACTTCATTAAATAATTTTTACCCCTCCCTCCATTTTTCTCTTTGAGCTTTAAGATAAATGACTTCTCAGTATTTTAACTTTATCATCTCTGAGATCAGAATAATTAGAAGTCATTTATAAGCTACTTAATTGAGTTTTGATCACAGTGAAGCTTATTTTGAAATTCTTGTAATAAATTTGTAAAGGAAGAATATTATCTATATCTTATAGCATATTTGCAAAGGGTTAATGAATTATTTTATCATTCTAGAACATTTAATGGCCAGCATATGATATCCTTTGAATCACTTTTTTTGGTGGTTAGAGAGAAAATATAAAATAACATGATTCTAAGAAAATTTACATCATATTTAGTTGTCACTAGGTATAAACTAGTACCAGGTCTTTGATAAGTGAAAAAGTGTGAAAATAAGTGAAAACTTTGAAAAATGTGGCAGCCTCAGGTTGTATAGCCTTAGAGTCAGAGAAAATTTAAAGAAAAACTTTGAATCATTTGAGTTTATTAACAAGCTACACAATTATAGCCATTTGTAAATAACTAAATTTTAATAAATATAATAAAAATGAGTAAAGTGCACTTGTAAAACTTTTTTTTAATAATAAATTGCTGTTTTCTATTTACTTTTGAGATCTCAGCAAACATTTATTGAAAGTATCCACTGGCTTGTCAACTTGGATGTTATCATCTGATTTGTAATTGAAGTACCTTAAAGACTAGATCTTAGGTAGTTTAGATGCAGTTTCTCTTTGGTTGGCTAGCTAACAATTCTGTTTCTTGTTAGTTTCATACTAACTTCAGATTATTTCTGTAAGCTTATATGCTTCCTTAACTAATTTATGATGTCCATACTATAAAATCTCTATTTAGTTTAGAAATATTTTATACAAACTGTGATTATCATCTATCAGTCAACCATATCTTCACTGTACCTTCAATTAGACTATTTCATGAATTTTATAAAATGAAATAGCATTATACATTTGTAAATCCCTTAAAGTGGTAAGTTTATATTTTTCTGAACTTATTTTATAGTTCATAGTATTTATCTAACCTCATTTTGCAAAAGTAGAAGCTTTGATAAAAGGTTTAGTGAGGTTAAGTGAATTGATCTAGGCCGATGTACTTAGATAAAAACCTTTTTTTTTAATGCAGTGACTTTTTACAAAATTCAGGTTTTGTGACAGCATGTGATTAAGTGTATGTGTATGCATAAGCAGATATGTAGAGGGAATTCTCCTGAAATACATACTTTATATAACTTGATCAGTAGTTTTTAAAAAAATGCACCATAGCAGTTTTCTTGGTTGTCAGGATTTTTACAAAATTCATTATGAAGTTTGAAAACATAGTAATTGCTAAAAGATTGTAGGTATTGGGAATATAATTATATATATTGGGAAGATACCAAATTCTTCTAAAATGTCTAATACTAACATTTGTCTACTGAGTAATTTTGAAGGAAAAAATGGCTAGCATCTTTTCATAAAGTTTCTGAGACCTAATAGCATTTAGAAAAAGATTATTGTTTATAGCTTTGAAAGGTTCTGTAGATATATTTCCCCAGTGAACAATTGTTCTACTTATATATTAACAGTAGAAATCCTCTAGTGTTTAGCCTTAATGGATAAAATTATGATCCAAAAGGCCTGCTTCTGATTTCTTTTAAATCACGAATGACTTAAGTATAAAGAATATCTTTAAAAGCAGTAAGTTTGAAAAAATAGGTGAAATAAAAATATAACAAAACCTCATTAACTTAAACCAATTCATGACTATACCAGTATGAATAAGTGAAAAAATATGAATCATCAAATACTAAAACTTCTCCCCCATGGTACTTTAAAGGGAGGTTATTGCAAATAGATAGGATTCATTTGTAATGAGTAGTAACCCATTTGCCATGGTTAAATATTTAATCTGATTTTGTAGACTTCATATTATCATTCTGCTGTAGTCAAACCATTTTCTTATTGTTCTCCACATTAGCCATTAATTGATCAGACATTTATTATGCATCTCTTATGTACAGAGTACCCAGCAATCACGAGATCAAAGCTGGAGACAGCAGACAGTAGAACAATGGATTTACAACCAGAATATCTGTGTGTTGCAACCTCATGCTTGCTCTTAGCTTCCTGTGTGACTTCAGGCAAGTTCCTCAGTGTCTTTGGGATATAGTATTCTACTTATTTGTAAGAGTCCTATTAAATGAAATCCGAGGTCCTTTCTAGCTTCAAATCAATGATCTGCATAAGTTCTTGTGAATTAGTCAGCAGTAGTATGGCATGAGATAGGGTAAAAGACTAGAAAGTTCAGTTCCTTCTTCCCTTTGATTCTTATTAGCTATGTGACCTTTTGTAAATCACTTAACCTCTCCAGCAGGAACATTGAAATAACACAACCTGTAGTGCCTACCTCAGGGATTATTGTGAAACTCCAATGAGATAATGTATTTTCAGTGAGATTGAATTCACTCTATTAGAGCAAAGCTATCTATACCACCACCTAGGAATATTCCTGAGGGTTTGGGGTAGTCTTTCTCTAATGCTATCAGTTTGATCCTTCATTCTGAAGTGTTCCCTGTAGTTACCTGCTAGTTCCATTTCACCAATTAACACCAATTAGTTTTACAAAATTAGTTTTTACTGTGATTATATAACAAGAACCAAAGTAAAAGCATTTCCTCCTAGTACTTGAGGGGGAGGTCATATTCTTCTTTATCACTTAGGTATCTTTTTGAGATTACGGTCAAATTTAATGAAATTTCTACATAGCATTTCCCCACTAGTTTGACTTTCTAAATGAAATATAACTTCTAGATGAGTTCCTGTCTCAGCTACTGATGGGATAGCTCCCTCAGAGCATTTCATAGGGCTTAGCTTCTGGACTGGTCAGCTATATACCACTGGTCTGCTTTAAACTTATGAGCCTTGAAAGGTCAGAATGGTGGGTTACTAGAGGTTCAAGAACCAGAATGTATGCAAAGTTCATAGATTTTTTTGAGCCTTTCATGGCTCACAAATTTATAGCTATATCTAGTAATTTTTCAAATAAAAGCAGGGCAGCTAGATGCCACAGTGGATAGATTGCTGGACCATGAGTCAGGAAGACTCATCTTCTAGAGTTGAAATCTAGTCTCAGACACTTACTAGTTGTGTGATTCTGGACAAATCACTTAACCCTGTTTGACTCAGTTTACTCATCAGTCAAACCACTCCAGTATCTTTGCCAAGAAAATCCCAAGTGAGGTCACAAATAATTGAACATGACAGAAAAATAGTTAACCACAAAAGCAGGGCAGAACTAAAGCAGAGACAAAGAATACAGGCTTGCAAAAAGTAAGCCACGTTTTGGCCTTGGATCAGGAAGATCTGACATCATCGCATATCTAATATGAATCATATACAAAGGAAAAAGAGCTAGAACAAAGAAAAACATTGCTGGTGAGAGTTTTTTGAGCCTCAGCTTTACTTATGTAGCCAATCAGTAGTTCACCTTTTTCATTACAAGATAAGTGGATTGGACACAGTTATAGTCTGTATGTGCATGCGCCACATTAGGGAGTATCCCATTACATGACATCATGCCTTTTTCAGAAGCAATATTCCCAGTCTTTTCCATCTGGGGATTATGCACTGTGGCTACTCACTATAACCCCTCCCTGAATCTCTATTACATATTTAAAACACCTTGTAAACTTTAAAGTATTGTGTTCATATCAGTTATTATTTACTCAGTCTTATTTTAAAAAGGAAAAAAATCATCTAAAGAAGCCAGTGGTAAACAGCAGATTCTGACCCTGAATTCAGGCATGTTGAGGACAAATGTCATGTCATGTCATGTCATTCTATCTCTTGGCATTTTTAGTTTTGAAGAGAGAAAAGACAGAAACACTTACCTGTAACATACAATATTGCCAAAGTGCATTAGAGTTGTCAAGCAGAATGCTACATGAATTTGTCCAAGAGGGAAGATTAGCGACTAGAGAAATCAGATGGAATTCATGCAGGAGTTGACATTAAATTAAAGACTTTAAATGACAGACAAAGGGGCTTTGATACTCTTGTTGAAAAATTAGAATGATAGCAAAGGATTTGTGGAGAGTTAGTATCATGAAGCAGGTACTAAAATCACTGAGAAGATTAATACCATGAGCTACATTTATTTAAGAGTCAGTGAAAAAGTTGGAAAAAATTAGGTATTCTAATATGGCAGTAACAAGAATGAGACAGTTGTATAAACAGATTGTATATGCTTACAAAGATGGTTTATTATACAAAGATGATGCTATAATAATGGTTAGAAATTGACAGTGGAATAAAGTCAGATCTAATCAGTTGAAAAAACATCAGGTGCTCATGGGTAGGCCGAGCGAATATAATAAAAATGACAGTACTACCCAAACTAATTTACTTATTTACTGCCATACTAATCAAACTCCCAAAAAATTATTTTACAGATCTAGAAAAAATAGTAGCAAAATTCATTTGGAAGAACAAAAGGTCAAGAATTTCAAGGGAATTAATATAAAAAAAAGGCTGATGAGGGTAGCCTTGCTGTGCCAGTTCTAAAATTATATTATAAAGCAGTGATCATCAAAACCATTAGGTATTGGCTAAGAAATAGAGCAGTCGATCAGTGGAATAGGCTAGGATCACAGGACAAACCAGGCAATAACTATAGCAGTCTAGTGTTTGATAAACCCAAAGACCCCAGGTTTTGGGATAAGTGCTCACTATTCGACGAAAACTGCTAGGAAAATTGGAAACTAGTATGGCAGAAATTAGGGCTTAAACAACACCTAACACCACATACCAAGATAAGATTTAAATGGGTTCATGATTTAGATATAAAGAATGATAGCATAAGCAAATTAGAGGAACATAGGATAGTTTACCTTTCAGACCTGTGGAGAAGGAAGGAATTTGTTTCCAAAGAAGAAATGGAACTCTTAATTGAACACCAGACAGATAATTTTGATTATATTAAGTTAAAAAGTTTTTGTACAAACAAAACTAATGCAGACAAGATTAGGAGGGAAGCAATAAATTGGGAAATCATCTTTACATTTAAGAGTTCTGATAAAGGCCTCATTTCTAAAATATATAAAGAATTGTCTCATTTATAAGAATTCAAGTCACTCTCCAATTGATAAATGGTCAAAGGATATGAACAGAAAATTTTCAGATGATAAAATTAAAACTATTTCTAGTCATATGAAAAGGTGCTCCAAATCACAATTGATCAGAGAAATGCAAATTAAGACAACTTTGAGATACCACTACACACCTGTCAGATTGGCTAAGATGACATGAAAAGATAATGATGAATGTTGGAGGAGATGTGGGAAAACTGGGACACTGATACATTGTTGGTGGAACTGTGAATGGATCCAACCATTCAGAGAGCATTTTGGAACTATGCTCAAAAAGTGATCAAACTGTGCATACCCTTTGACCCAGCAATGTTTCTATTGGGCCTATATCCCAAAGAGATCTTAAAGGAGGGAAAGGGACCCACATGTGCAAAAATGTTTGTAGCAGCCCTTTTTGTAGTGGCTAGAAACTGGAAACTGAGTGGATGCCCATCAATTGGAGAATGGCTGAATAAATTATGGTATATGAATGTCATGGAATATTATTGTTCTGTAAGAAACGACCAACAAAATGATTTCAGAGAGGCCTGGAGAGACTTGCATGAACTGATGCTAAGTGAAATGAGCAGAACCAGGAGGTCATTATACACAGCAACAACAAGACTATATGATGATCAATTCTGAAGGACACGGTTCTCTTCACTAATGAGATGTTTCAAACCAGTTCCAGTTGTTCAGTGATGAAGAAAGCCATATACACCCAGGGAGAGGCCTGTGGAATATGAATCTGGACCACAACATAGCATTTTCACACTCTCTCTTGATATTTGCTTACATTATGTTTTCCTTCTCAGGTTTTTTTTTCTTGTACAGCAAGATAAATGTATAAATATATATATACACATATTCGATCTGCCAAGTATTTTAACATAATTAACATGTATTAGACTTCCTGCCATCTAGGGGAGCAGGTGTGGGGTAGGTGGGAAAAATTTGTAATAGAAAGCTTTGCAGTGGTCAGTGTTGAAAAATTACCTATGCATGTGTTTTGCAAACAAAAAGCTTAAATTAAAAAAAAAGAAATTGACAGTGCAAAGTAAGAAATAAGCTGCTTTTGTTCTGCTGGAAACTGTTGGAAAGGATGTGATTTCTTGAAGATACCCATGTTTCAATTAAAGCAAGAAAGTAAAATTTAAATAAAGTTAACAAGTCAACTGACTTTTGTTAAGTGTTTACAAAATAAACAGAAATATACTCCCTGACCTCAAGGAGCTTATATTGGAATGGGAGATGACATAACTCAAAAGGGAACTGGAAAGGAAAAGAGGAAGATGAAGATATTTGGTATTGGCACATAGTAGGAAAAATCTTAAGGAAAGAATCAGGATTACAACCTGAAGAGGAATGAAGAATTGACTGATCTAGGCTTTCTCCTTCAAATGGAAATTCTGGGAAGAGTCAGTAAGAGTGAGAGGCACATAGGCAAAGAGTGCTTTCAGTGTTAAGAAGTAATCTAAATGTGGACTGAGTTTCTAGTTTTGTATGGCATTATATATTTCTGTGGAGATGTGAGTAAAGCCTGAAGAGGAATGAAGACATAGTTAACCTGGTTCTCCTCCTTAAACTAGAGAAAATGTAGTATTTATCTTTAAAATGTGAAGATATAGAATTTATTGAGAACATAATAGATTTTTTTTTTTTGCTTTTTGCTGAGGCAGTTGGGGTTAAGTGACTTGCCCAGGGTCACACAGCTAAGGAATGTTAAGTGTCTGAGACCAGATTTGAACTCAGGTCCTCCTGACTTCAGGGCTGGTGCTCTATCCACTGTGCCACCTAGCTGCCCCCATAATAGATATTTTAAAGAACACAGTGGAGACAGCATGATATAGTTGAAATAATGTTGATCTTGACTTTTGGTTCAAATTCTACCTTAGGTAGTTACTAGTTATTTTACCACTTAACTTTTTTTTGAACCTCAGTTTCCTATTTGTGAAGTGGGGTTAAAAATAGCTATATTCCCCACCTCACATGGTTGTGGTTAAACTCAAAATGAAATAATGTATGTAAAGCTTTTGGTAACTTTAAAGTACTAAATAGATGGTAGTTATTATCACTAGTGATGATGATGATGATAATAATAATAATAATAACATTTTTGCCATAAGTGAAATCAGAAATGAAAATTAAATTGTGACCAAATAAAAGGAAATCTCACAGTCTCTTCTTGGAAATCTAATAAAGAAACTGGTGGAATTTATTTTGCCTTCAAAGATAACATGAAATCTAAGTTGCATGGGATAACTGAGGATCTCTTATTGAAGAGTTTTATGAATGTGTATCCAAGACTGATATCATGTCTTCCACTTCTGCTACATGTTCCTTAATCATTTCTTTAATAATTTATTTTAGGATTTTTACAGGAATCAAAATAAAGTTTAATAGCTTGTAGTTTGCAGATTTCTTCTTCTGAAAATTGGGATATTTGATCTTTTTCAGATCATTTATTATGGAGCAGTAACATTTTATTATATTGATATGACTTAATACCTTTAGCTATTTCCCAAAAGATGGGCATCCTTTTAGTTTCTAGTTTCTATAAAAATCATTTATAAATATTTTTGTACATATGTGTCCTTTTAAAATTTGATAATTTTAAGGTATAGCCTATTGATATCACTGAATCAAAGATGCACAGTTTAGTTATTATCTCTTAGGGACATAGTTCCAGATTGTTTTCCAGAATGACTAGAGTAATTCATAAGTTTTACCAACAATGCACTAATGTGTCAATTTTCCCATAGTCCCTCTAATAATTATCATTTTATTTTTTTTGTTATCCTGTCTGATTTCAGGGATTGCTTTAATTTTAAATTCTCTAATTATTCGTGATTTGAAGCATTGTTCATGTGTTTTTTTTTTTTGCTAACTTGGACTTTTTCTTTGAAAACTGCCAATTTCACTTGATAATAACTGCCACAATGGCAGACTGAACTGGTACTGTAGTTCCATATATTGAATAACTATCAACTGTAGTGAGAACAAATCTTTTGCCTTAGAATAGAGAAGACTCAAAATAATAAATTTTCCAAAGGTATGTCAAGGACCACATGGAATCTTTCCATATTGATCTTTCAAAGGTGATAACTCTGCCATTTGCCAATTGATATGTGGTGAAAGGTTCAGGATCATTTCTTCCCTTTGTGTCTTCAGAATTTCATTCTTGAGGGTTTTTTTTTCCTTTTTGGGTTGACTCACCTAGTCTTTTTCCATCCAGGCAGTTTTTCCTAGGGTGAGTCCAGAAACTGAGAAGATTAATTCTTGTTCTTTTTCCTCTCCTCAGTAAAGAAGCAGAGTCTCTGGAAATCTGGGTTCTGAGGATCACTGATGTTGATGGAGGCAGGTCTTCCATCAACAGCAGAGCAAAAGACAAGATACTTACATTGGCTAGGCCCAAGTATTAGAATAAATAGATGGAAGAGACAAAACATGAATATCTGGCAGCAGGAAGCTTAGCAATAAAAATTAATGTAGATGATAAAATACAATATTAACTTTTGTAATTTTGAATTTAGTTGTTGATATTTGGAAAATATTCATTTATATATATACATATATACATAGGTATGCATATATTTCTGTTGTCTTTATATAATATATACAAGTTTGCTTCTAGATCTATATTCATAATTATGTTAAGCTAATTTTTAAATTATTTCTGATTTATAACCATTTTCAGGAATTAGATTTTTTTCTGTTGTATAATAAATATTTGATATAAAAACGTACAACATAGTCTTTGATTCAGGGGATATGTTTTTTTTTTCTTTTTGCTGAGGCAATTGAGGTTAAATGACTTGCCCAGAGTCACACAGCTAGAGAATGGTAAGTGTTTGAGATCACATTTGAACTCAGGTCCTCCTGACTTCAGGGCTGGTGCTCTATCCACTGCTCCACCTAGCTGCCCCTCATGGGATATTTTTTAATCCTTCTTAGCCCTGAATGACCTATGGATAGCCCTGAAGTTTCCTGGGTCTCCAAATTTTAGGAGAATAAATATACTTTTTAATAGTGACACATAATTTGATAAGAAACAAGTCTTTGGTCTTAGGTATGAATCTTTTAATTTACTATACAATATGACAAAAGCTTAGCTTAATAACATTTTAATATACTTTATTAGTTATGAAAAATAAAGATATGCCTTTACTCTCTCACCTCTTAGAGGGATTTTTGCCCTGTGGACATACTAATTGTTATTTGGATCAATCTACTATGCAGAAACAATATTTTTATCTAGACTGGAAAGGATGGATTTTGTCTCTTTTTTTCCCTCCTTTTGCTCAGACCATTTCTTTGTATTCTTTCCACTTATCTATTGAAGATTTTGAACAAGATTTCCACAGGTCCTGGTGATAGAAATTGATGAGATAATAAATACTTTAAGGATACAAAGAGAATTAAAGGGAAGGCAGGTATTGTGAAAGACTAGTATAATGTAATGTAGTGGGGAGAGTACTGCTCTTTGAGTCAGAAGACCCTACTATTTTCTGGGTGAACTTGTATATGTTATGGAGGTTTCCTTGACCTCAATTTAATCATCTGTAAAATTAAAGGATTGGGCTAGATTATCTGTATGTGTTAAATCTTATGATCCTCGGGAAGACAAAGGAAAGCCAGAGTGGAGGCTAGGTAAGGGATGGGAAGAGAGTTTGAGAGTGAACAATGAGAAAAGGAAAAAGAAGTGAGATTAAGTTAAGTAGCTTAAGAGGCAGGGACTATTTTAGGACCCATTCTTCTGAATTTCCTTATTTTATAAATAGTGAGCGAAACATATTTCTTTGCTACTATTACATATATCTATTTACTCCTAATAATGAGTAGTAAATAAAGGTGCATCAGTGTATCTAACTTCCTTTGGTAATATAGCATTTTATTTTACTGTAACCACTTTTTCTACAGAAATTTTTAGATTTGTTTAAAAAGTTGCAGTTGTTTAAGAAAAATGTAGTATCAACTTAGGGCAGAAATTTTCCTGAGATTTTTAAATACATCTCTCATTCTGTAGTTGGAGGTCTGTTATGATTGTGAGAGGACATTTATCATATATATTCTGTGGTCCCTTAAAGTGCTATTTATAGCTAATAGATGATCATAGGGCTTTTCTCCCTGAATCCTCACCTCATAGCCAACTATTATAGTTAGTGCCTTGCAAATTAACTGTTGATATTTCTGTCTTCTTGCTAATTGCACACATTTATTTAGTTGGGCCTTTAAGGTGATGAATAGCATACATTTGGTCATCTGTGGCTAGGGGGTATATGGTTACAGTATATGGTTACAGAAGAGAATAGAGCTAATTTACTCCAAAACAATTATTTTTCTCCATCATTCATTCTATGTTCCAGCTAAACTGACCTATTTTGATGTTTCATTCCTCACCTTTTGTGTACATTTTTATGGAGTGTGCCCTTTTCACCTTGGCTCCTTAGAATTCTTAGCTGGTTTCTGAATTCAGCTTGTGTTACTTCTAATGTGAGCTTTTTCCTTTTCACCTTTCTCCTCCATTATTTGTTTTTACCTTCTAAATTTAATTTGTATTTTCTTTGTGCATACAAATATTTGTAAATATATAATTAGGTGTGTTTAGATTTACTTATCTGTTTATGTCATATACTCCTAGTAGAATGTTAGGTCCTTAAAGTCAAGGAGTAGTTTATTTTATGTTTTGCCTGTCATGTAGCATATAGATTT
>JAJPUD010003199.1:249754-264753 GCA_023553655.1 Myrmecobius fasciatus
ATTGAAATAAAGATATCATTTTTTTCGTTCTTTTCTGGAATCGCATAATCTCTAGGATCCCCTAAATCTGTAGTCTTGATTGTATCGACCTAGTTAATCATCTTTAAATAGCAAATAATATTTGTTATTTATGTTTATTTACAACCTAAGTTTTTGTTATTTATTCCTGTTTCTTCATCTTTAAAACTGTGTTTGCATTTCTTCAAGATAAGGATACCAAGAATCTTCAATTAATGTTGGAATAATATTTTGGAAAAATTTAGGTTTAAAATTTTGCCAGAATTTGTTGTAGTATTTTATTATTTGAGAGAAACATACCAATAGCCTCCTACACATTTGATAAAATAAAATAACTGAATTTTATTTCAAAAAGCATATGTGAAAGAATTTTTAAAAAATATTTTCTGTTCAGCTTTGGTCTTTTCATCAAAAATGATTGAAAATCCTCTGTTTCATTTAATGTCTATCTTTCCCCTGAACAATAATGCTTGATTTTTTGGGGTAGTTGACTCTTGGTTGTATCCCAAGCTCCTTTGTCTTCCAGAAATATTATATTCCAGGCACTTTGATCCTTTAATGTGGAAGTTTCTAGGTCCTAGATAATTTTACAACTGGGTTTCCTTGATATTTGAATTGTTTCTTTCTGACTGCTTGCAGTATTTTTCCTTAGCCTGATAATTCTGGAATTTAGCCATGATGTTTCTTGGAGATTTCATTTGGGGATCTCTTTCGGGAAGTGATTGCTAGATTCTTTCAATGACTATTTTATTCTCTGGTTTTGCAGCATCAGGGTGATTTTTCTTGATGATTTGAAAGATGTTGTCCAGGCTCTTTTTTGTGATTATGGCTTTCAGGAAGTCTAATAATTCTTTAATAATCTCTCCTGGATCTATTTTTCAGGTTGGTTTTTTTCCCAGTGAGGTATTTTACATTTTCCTCTATTTTTTTCCTTTAAAAATTTTGTTTGACAGATTCTTGATGTATCATTGAATCATTAGCTTCCATTTGTCCAATTCTAATTTTCAATAAATTATTTTCTTTGGTTTGCTTTTTAAAACCTTTTTTTAAATCATTTATCAAATTCTGTTTTAAAGGAGTTGTTTTGTTCAGTGGAGTTTTTTTTTCCATTTCACCAATTTGATTTTTTAAGGAGTTTTCTTCAGTATATTTTTCCCATTTTGCCAAATCTATTTTTAAGGAGTTGTTTTCTTCAGTCAATTTTTGTGCTTCCTTTTCCAAGCTGTTGACTTTCCCCCTTATAATTCTCTTGCATAGCTCTCATTGTTTTTCTCCCAATTTTTCTTCCATCTCTCTTACTTGATTTTTAAAATCCTTTTTGAGCTCTTCCAAAAGAACCCTTTGAGTTCGAGACTGATTCATATTCCCCTTTGAGGCTTCACATGTAGACATTTTGTCATTACTGTCCTCTTCTGGGTTTTTGTTCTAATTTGCCCTGTTGCTATAGTACCTTTCTCTGGTCCAGAGTCTTGCTATTTTGCTCATTTTAAAAATTTGAGCTCTGCTCCTGGGACACAGAGGAAATGCTCTCAAACTTCTTTTGCAGGAATACCTCTCATTCCTACTGTGTTGAGTTGACATGGCTAATACTACCTGTTGTACTGGGTCTAGAACTTCCAATTTGACTTATGTGCTTGGGTTGGAAGTCTCACAGCTGGACTGCTAAACTACTAGTTTCCTGATCCAAGACAGAGGGGCTTATACTGATGATCTGTGCTTTGCCTAAGATCCTCCCACTAGATTCCCATCACTGGGCCTGTGCTATACTCCCATTTTTATCCTGCTGAGACAGATCTTTTCTGAAGTCCTTCTAAGATATCTTAAGCTGGAAAATTGTTTTTGTCTGAATTTTTGTGGGTTCTGTCACTCCAGAATCCCTTTAGAGGCTTCAGTTAGCAATGTTTTTGAGGGAAACTGGGGAGAGCTCAGGCAACTTTCCTACCTTCTCTCTGCCATCTTGGTTCTATTAACCAAAAAATTAAATAAAAAAAGACAATAAAATCATAGATTCAGATTTCCATACAACTAATTTGTTTGAACACTCATTTTGAAGTATATTCATGGGTTAGGTCAAAAAAAAAGGTGCTGTTGAGTATCTCAGAATCTAAGATTCTGTGACTGAAATTTCTCTCAGTAATAGGTATAACAGCAATTGTTGGATTTACTAAAATAACTGTGTAGATAGAATGCATTGGTTTATTTGGTAGTAGGAAACACTCCTTATGTTTTCTATCTATAATTCTGAGCAAAGGCATATATTTAAAGAAATGAACTTTTGGTTTTCATTAGGACTTTGGTGAAAACAACATTTCTGCTACAAATCATATGTTTGAAAGGATTGTTTGCCTCTATGCATGAACTAAATTTTTCTGTGCCCAATCTGATAATAACAATTGCCTTACAAGGTTGTTGTAAACATGTGTCATTTCTTAAGTACTTTATCAGCTATATTTTCCAAGTGAATAATTCTCTGATGGTATTGGAACAGTGAATTAAATTCATATATTTCATTCATTATAGAGTATGAGTTTGGAAGTAGGTTTCAAATTAAATAAAAATCTAATTAGTGATTAGTGATCTGAAGCTAATGATGCTAATGGGCAGCTCTGTTTTCTTTTGGCCTATGATATGTAGAATGTTCTCTTTCTCCATTGTACCCTTAGAACATGACTTGCCTCTTAGATAAAAGATGGAGGCTGCTTCATAATAGTTTACTTTCTAAGTTCTTGAAGCTGCCATGGTGAGACAATAAATTTTGTTTAATAATAATTACATAATTTAAGGTTTACTAAAGACAAAATAAAAACATCACTTTATTTGATCTTTGTTACAATTAAAAACATCCTCATTAATAGATGAAGAAACTAATGTCCAAAGAGATTGGAATCTGTCGTGGTAATGAAACTAATAATCATTCATTTTACATTTTTCATGGCTCCATGATGAGTGTCATTTCTACCACATTGCTAGCTTTTGCTTTGGATTATTATGAAATAGAGTCTAATATCATAGAATTTAAACATGGAAGGGGCATTAGACTATTTATTCCAACATTCTTTAGGTAAAACATCTGAGGCCTGTGGAAACAGTAATACAATAGTTTGAAAAGCATTGAAATTAGATTTAGTTATGACTATCATGTATGTCTCTGATCTTGGACAAGTCAACTAACTGGCGAATCTCAGGTTTCTAATCTGTATTATACTTGATTTTCTAGTCAGGATTATTTTGAGAATCATTAAAAAAAGAAAAGAAGATAGGTCAAAATGCTTTAGAAACTACAGAGTACTATATAAATATAAGGTGGTTTTTTTTTTGAATTTTTTTATTAAAGCTTTTTATTTGTATAACATATGTATGGGTAGTTCCCCAAGAATGATCTTTACAAAGCTTTCCATTACAAATTTTACCCCTAGTCCCCTCCCCTCCCCTAGATGGCAGGAAGTCCACTACATGTTAATAATGTTGAAATGCTTGAGAAGTTATGCAAGAAACATCCTGTCTACAAGAAAAAAAAAAAGAATCAGAGAAAGGCAACACAATGCAAGCAAATGTCAATAGAGATCATGAAAATGTTACGTTGTGGTCCATATTTCATTTCCCTCTCTCTGGGTGTATATGGTTTTCTTCAGTGAACAATTGGAACTGGTTTGAGACAATTCTTTGTTGCAGAGAGCCATGTCCATCAGAATTGATCATCATGTAATACTGTTGTTGCTGTGTATGATGATCTCCTGGTTCTGCTCGTTTCACTCAGCATCAGTTCATGCAAGTCCTTCCAATCGTCCTGCTGGTCGTTTCTTACAGAGCAATAATATTCCATAACATTCATATACCATAATTTATTTAGCCACTCTCCAATTGATGGGCATGCCTTCAGTTTCCAGTTTCTAGCCACTACAAAAAGGGCTGCCACAAACATTCTTGCACATGTGGGTCCCTTTCCCTCCTCTAAGATCTCTTTGGGATATAGGCCCAGTAGAAACACTGCTGGGTCAAAGGGTATGCACAGTTTGACAACTTTTTAAGCATAGCTCCAAATTGCTCTCCAGAATGGTTGGATCCGTTCACAGTTCCACCAACAATGTATTAGTGTCCCAGTTTCCCCACATCCCCTCCAACATTCATCGTTATCTTTTCCTGTCATTTTAGCCAATCTGACAGGGGTGTAGTGGTACCTCAGAGTTGTCTTAATTTGCATTTCTATGATCAATAGTGATTTGGAGCAACTTTTCATATGACTAGAGATGGTTTTAATTTCATCATCTGAAAATTGTCTGTTCATATCCCTTGACCACTTATCTATTGAAGAGTGGCTTGAATTCTTATATATATGAGACAATTCTCTATTTTAGAAATGAGGCCTTTATCAGAACCATTAAATGTAAAGATAATTTCCCAATTTGATGCTTCCCTCCTAATCTTGTCTGCATTTGTTTTGTTTGTACAGAAACTTTTAAACTTAATATAATCAAAATTATCCATCTGGTGTTCAATTAGGAGTTCCAAGTCTTCTTTGGACATAAATTTGTTCCACCTCCACAGGTCTAAGAGATAAACTATATTACGTTCTTCTAACTTGCTTACAACGTCCCTCTTTATATCTAGATCATGAACCCATTTAGATCTTATCTTGGTATGTGGTGTTAGGTATGGGTAGGTGTTTTTTTTTTTATCATTGTTCTTTAATGACTTTCCCAAACTCATTAATTGTAGAACCTGGACTACAGCCTTTGTGTCTTAATGATTAGTCCAGTGTTTTTTGTTGTTTGTTTTGTTTTTCACTACATCATGAAAATAGATCATCTATTTTGCAGTAGGGATGTTTTTGTAAACTGGAATCAAAAGCATTTAGGTGTACTTACTTTATATAATTAGTCAGTGTGACAGTCTTCTGAAAAACTAATAAGGATATTCCTTCATTCTACCCAGAATATGGTACTTATTAGCTCAGTAACTATAGACACATCTCTTAACAAGTGTTAACATGTTTCCTTACATATAAAATAGGGATAATAATCCCTGTACCATTTCATGCACTATAGTTGTGAAAGAAATTTTCCTGAAATATAGATCTAACCATGTCATTACTTTGCTTAATTGTCAGGAAGTCATTTATTAAATACCTTCTATCTGCCACGTATTGTGATAAGTAAGAACTGAGGATACAGAGAAAGATAACATCCCTCCTCCCCAAACAAAACAGTTTATCATGAATTTACAATGTAATGGGAGAAGAAACATGCAAAAAACTATGTACTAACAAGATACACACATGCACGCACATGCCCGTACACACACAAAATAAACTCAGCGCATCAGGAAAGTCACTTATAAAAAGTGGAATTTTAACTGGGAAGTCAATAGGCAGAGGTAAAGAGGGAGTAAATTCTAGACATGGGGTCTAGGCAATGGAAAAAATGGAGTTAGGAGACATTGTTTTGTATGATGAATGGTGAAGAAGCCAATGTTACTATATCATTGAGTACATGGAGGGTAATAAGGTCAACCAATAAGCCAATAAACATTTGTTAAGCATTTTCTATGTGCCAGGCACTCTGCTAAATGCTAGGGATATGAAAAAGCAAAAATAAAACAAAAAAACCTTTTTCTTGTCCTTAAAGATCTCTCATAATCTAATGTGATTAGTCTAAGAAAACAGAAAGATAGGAAAAAAAGGTCAAGCTATGGAGGATTTTTAAAAGAAATAGACTCCAATGGATCCCTATTACTTTTAGGATCAAATAGAAACTTTGGCATTTAAAACTCTTCACAACCTGATCCTTTCCCATCTTTGCAATTTTCTAAAATGTTTTCTCCTTTGTGAACTTCCCAGTCTAGCCATCCTGACCTACTTGATGTTACATATGATATGCCATCGTGCATCTCCATGCCTTTTCAATAACTCTCCAATGTCTAGAATGCTTTCCCTTCTAAACACTAGTTTTGGGAATCCCTTACTTGCTAGGTTTAAGCACCAGCTTCTATGAGAGATTTTTCCTGGTTTCCTCAGCTACTGTTAGTAATTTAGTATATCTAAATTTTTACATTAGAATGTAGTTTGTTGAGGACAGGGCCTGTTTTTGCTTATTCTTTGTTAAATATTTGTATAGGACTGACTTTTTCAGCACTCATTCACATTGGCAGAGTGGTTCCCCAGAGAATGTCTGACTATTACTCTCCTCAGGGTTCCAGGCTTCATAACACTGCAGCTCCAAAGCCCTCATTTGGTTATAAATAAAGCATTGTCTCTTAGTTATGATGATGATGATGATAATGGTGATAATTCATGAAACAATCTATGAGAAATATGAAAATTTGATCAATATGAATTTTTCTTCCACGTTTGGATGTTTAACATTAGTGAAACAATAGCATAAGCTGTATTAATGGATAGACAACTTTAAAAGCACACACCCCATTAGGATAGATTCTATACAGTGCTGAATTTAAAATAATGTCTACCAAACTTAAAAATTGAATACAGATTCTTGTTAGGAGATGGCAGAAGGAAATCACTGACTCACATGAAAATGTTTTCTTTCCATTTTTATACATGTCTTATCCCAAAAGCATTTTCATGACATATACTTTCTCAAAATACATGACCTCATTTCATCAGAATAATTAATGAAAGAGAAACTTGGACCTTGTTAGAGCAGATTTGAAGCAATTCATAGACATTATAAAGTCTCATTTCATATTTAACTAGTTTTTTTGTTTGGCAAGAGCCAAAGTATGACATCCTTTTAGAGATGTACTAGAATGTATTTTTACTTTAAATTATCAGATTCTATTAAAATACATATTACAGTTGTCATTTTTTCTAATTATGATTATATCTTCTCTTTTTTTATCTACTAGTCTTTACAAAACAATTAGGATCATAGAAGTTAGAGCTAGAAGAGACTTTGACTTCAACCCTTTTCAATTTACAAATGAGAATACTAGAATCCAGAATGGTTAAATGACTATCCCTGGTTAACCTACATAGGTCATAAGTGACAGAGGTAAAGTCAATCTGTGTGGTCCACATGCTGTTGTACCATGCTATATCTTGCAAGTTACTTAAGTTATATGCTGTAGGATAAACAAAATTTAGGACAGATCTCAGGTGAGATAGTGAGAAATGAGGTGGTGTGACCTTTCAGGCTTTGATGCTAAAACAAATAATAGGAGGCTGAATTTGGCAAAAAGGTTTCTCAATTTGTTGTAATTAATAAATAAAAAAAACCAGGTACTTTGCTTAGGCACTGGAGATTCAGAGACAAAGGTGACAAAATTTCTGCCCCTAAGGATCTTATAGTGTACTGAGGAAATACAACATGTTCATTAGATTATTAAATTATAAGCTTTGAACACAAACAAAAGGAGATGGCACTTGAACTGAAAGGAACTAAAGATTCTAAGATGCTAAGATGAGGAAGGAGAGCATTCCAGGCATGAATGATAGTCACAAAGGTAGAAGATAGAATATTTTACACAAGAAACATCAAGTTGGTTATGTGGGCTGCATATGACATGTATGAATGGCAGTAATGTGGAATCAGCCTGGAAAAATCGGCTAAAGCCAGCCTATGAATGATTTTAAATGCCATTCAAATAATTTTGTATTTTATATTAGATCAATAGGAAGTCCCTGAAACTTCTTGAGCAGGCGAGAGTTCATCTGGTGTGTTTTTAAGCTTAATTGCCAAGTTAAGAAATGTGCTATTTCTGTCCTTCAGTTTTCTCCAAGATTATTTCAACCCATTTTCCACTGATACTATCATTGTTCTTGATAATTGTATCTCAAGACAGAAGTGGACACCAACTTATTAGTATGAGATACTTACAAAATTTTAACTTCTGAAGACAAAACAGTTCTTAGAAATCCATGCTGTGCAAGTTCAAATGCAGCTAATATTAGAAAAGAAACAATTAACAGAAAAGTCTTTGCAGCAAGTTTCTCTGATAAAATTGGCATCCATCACAGGTTATCAACAGGCATGTTCTCAAGTGAAGACATTCTAGATATCTATAATCACATGAAAAATGTCTCAAACCAATGATAATTAGAGAAAGGATCTCTAAAGTTGTATTTTGTAAACTTCCAATAGGTAAACTTAATAAAGAAAATGCAAAATATTGAAGAGGCTTCAGGAAAATAGGAACAATGATGCAGTCTTGATGAAACTATGAATTGGTTAAATCATTTTGGAAAGCAATTTGAGACCAAAAACACTTAACCATGAATACCTTTTGACTTAGCTTATATTCCATGTCAACAAGCATTTATAAAGGACTTAATAAGTTCCAGGCATTATGCTAAGGATACAAAGAAAAGTAAAAAATAGTCCCTTCCTCCCAAGAAGCTTAATGGAGGGAAAACATGCAAACAGTTGTGTAAAATAATACATATGTATTTGAAATTGGAGGTAATTCAAGTTAGTGCCTTGATTATTATGCTGTAAGAAATCATGAAAGGAAAGGTTTCAGAGAAATATATGAACCCCTAAATAAATGGATTCAGAATAAAGTGAGCAGAAGCAGGAGAATAATAAAAAAATTAACATCATAAAAAATTCAAAAGTGTCAAGAACTCTAATCAATACAAATATCAATCATGATTTCAGAGGACTAATGATGAAGAATGCTACTCATTACCTGATATATATATATATATATATATATATTACCAATATATATAGACCAAATATACAGAATGAGAAACATATTTTTGGTCACGGCCAACATGAACTTTTTTTGTTTTGTTTTGTTTTGTTTTTTTGCTTTTGGAGGCAATCAGGGTTAAGTGACTTCTCCAGGGTCACAAAGCTAGTGTGTGAGGCTGAACTCAAGCCTTATTAACTTCAGGGCTGCTGCTTTGTCTACTGTATCACCTAGCTGCTCCTTTGCAAATTTGTTTATATATTTGTTACAAAGGTTTCATTTTTAGTTTTTTTTTTCTCCTGGGGTAGTGGAAAGGAAAAAAAAATGTTGGTTCAATGAAAAAAAATTAAATTGTTACATTTAATGTTAAATGTTTAAGTCTCTGAGTATGAGGGCAGGTGTTCATTTTTGAGAAAGATTGACTAATAATCAGCACTTAGTGGACAGTGATGCAGTATATTGTGGAAGGTACTCAGTTTCTATAAATCCAAGAAGATGGATTGAATATGAAAAGAAGATGTTGAATTTGTTAATGATTTTTTTGGTTTCCACAAAATACAAAGGAAAGGGAAGGGGGAGGAAAAAGGTAGGCCGTGGTAGGACTGAGTAGGATATGGACAATTATATAGGAAGAAGGTAAGAAAGTGGGGATGTTTCCTCCCCAGAAAATAGAGATTTAAAAACTGTAATCCGAGGAGAATGGAGTTAGAGATTTGCTAACCCAAATAACCCATTGTTGGCCCTTTACCTTCATGATCCCATGATGATAGAAGATAGCAATAACACAGTGTTTATTCTCCAAGTATTGGGAACTCATTAATGATAGCAGGGTTTGGATTTGAGGTTGTGTTCTCCAACGACTGATCTGAAAAACATGACATTACTTCAGTGATTATTTCCCAGAATTGTAGGAGATGAGACACCAAAAACGTATACTGTATATGGAGCTTGCACTTAGTTTCGTGTTCAATGCCTTCATTCTTTAGTGTTTAGTTGGGTGTTTTAGGCTCCAGTCTTGGGTTATTAGGACATTCCCTGAAGTTCCAGCATTTTAGAATTTCTGGCTTTACACATTAATTGCATCTATTTTTCCTACTATGTGCTACCGTGAATTGAATAAAAATTTCTAGATTTGGGATGACTAAAGAAGAATACAGTAAGACTTTCCACCCCCTCCCCACAATATGATATCATGCCTCTTTTACAGAAGACTGAAAATATATTAAGTAATTGTGATAAAATGGCTTATGGTGGTTTTGCCATTTGGAGTTAAGGTATCATGACCTGGTTGCCTGAAAAATACTATCTAACCATCTTTTTGACATAGATGAAGTTTAGAAAGAAGCTGTGTAAAGTTTTGCATTTATTTTTATTAAATGTTATTTTCATCTCAGTGCAGCACATTTTGGATTATCTTTCTGGTATATAACCTATTATCTATCACTTCAGGCTTAAGCCATTGGCACATTTGATAAGTATGCCATCATCCTTATCTTTATACATATCATTGATTCATATTAATTGGTGCAGAGTTCTGAGTCCTTGCATGAGAAACTTTCTTTCAAATTGATGTTGGATCTAGTCATTTAAAGTAGTCATTTGCTGCAAATTCATCTAATTCTACTATCATCATTTTTCAAATTTTTTCAAAATAATGGCATGAGACACTACAGTGGGTTGGCAGAAGGAAGAACCCAGGTCCTAGTTGGATTTTGTTATTTGTGAAGAATATTGATTTTCAGAGTTGAATTATAGAACAGAAATGTCAAATAGGAAATTGAAATTCAAGATAAATAAGGAAGTGATGACAGTTACTATCAGTCATCAGTGTTTTAATCACTTGGCTCAAACTGGCTAAATCTCAAGATAACATTAATTGTAACAACTTACTATAATATAGTAGTTTAAAGTACATAAAATACTTTCCTTACATTAGTCCCATAAGGTAAGTAATAAATTAATAACTTTATTTTACAAATGAGAAGAATGAGGCGCAGAGATGTTAAAAGAATTATCTAGGATCAAATTACTTCTAAACATCAGGGCTCTGACTTGAACTTGTGTTTTCTTTCTGAAAGAGTAATACACTTCCCCTGTTCCTTATTATTGGAGCACCAAGTATCGGAGCCAGGATCAGTGGGTACAAGTTATAAAGAGAGATATATTGACTCAACATAAGGAAAACCTTCCTTCCAATTATATGTATTCAAAAGTATATTGGGATGCCTCAGTGAGTAGAGAATACTATATCACTGGGGGCTTTCAAGAAGGGGTTTAATGAGTAGTTATGGGGTTTGTGTAGATTGTGTCTAGATAGATATTAGAGTCAGTGTCTTTTGAAGGCCCTTCTAACTCTGAATGTATTATTCTTGGCCTTGAATAGTATATCATCTAATGCAAGCACTTTTTTAATAAACAATTTTTATTGAAGAATTTAATCATTTTTGAACACAAAACACTGATATATAAAGAATTCTCAGTGGGGTTTTCCCTTGGATTATCATAAAGGCTGTGTCCTTTCTTCTTTTGATCTAGCCTTTGCTTTTCCTATTTTTATATAATTTTAAAATCAGCCAAGCTTTGTACTTTATACAGCATATTCTTCTGCTTGTGAGATTCCATTTTTGTTGTCAATTAGAAATAATTGTTACTTTTACCTATTGTACATGAGTTTGCAGTCAGGCTTTGAGGCCAGAATTATGTCATATATTTTAGAATTCATTTGTATGTTGTAAGCATTTAATGGACAGAATTAAACACACTATATCAAGTTCCTGAACATTTGGGATATTTCCCTTCTCCAAATTTCCTGGAGAAATTATGACATCTTCTCTAGCAGTTAAGGGGGTGATGGGACTAGAGTATATATAATGAACTCTGCTAGTGTGGTAAAGGAGAAACTAGGATACTTGAATATTAGTGAAAAAAAATCTGTATCAAGACAACCTCCAAGAGTATATATCAGTAGAAAAACTGAAACATAAAAGGTCTTATTTTAAATATATCCATAATTTAAATATAAAACAAGGAGTTACAAGTTTGAGGCTAGTGTCTGATTACAGTAGTAATTTTAAGTACTTCCAAGAGATGCTGTTAATAGATACTGCTGTGTCTCTACTCTGCAGTTTTTTTTTCACAAAATTTTTAATTTTAAAATTTAAACAACCCCAATTCTTACTATGTTCAGACTTTTATCTATGATATTAAGATCATGACTAGGAGTGATCTTTGAGAGTTAGCATATTCCTACTACTAAACACTGCTAAATTCAAGGACATACAAATTAGTATTAAAAAAATTAAAGATCCAGATCTTTGGATGTTTAAGAGAAATTATAGCAAAGATTATATTCTTTGTTCTTTCTATCTCTGGCTAGACTTAAGTCAAAGAGAAAAGATTCATTATCAAGTTTGTGTTCAGTCCTTATATGGCTTACAGTCCATACAGACAACCTATTTCCTGAATTAAGACACTTCATTATAAGACTTGAGATATAACAATTTAGGAATTTTCCTTAGCTTTTCCTTATTTTGAAGTCCATGACTTCGTAGGGGAGTGAGAGCCATCAGAGGCAGGTGAATTGGAGGGATCTGATAATAAAATCCTATTTCAATTCTTAATATGTATTCATCTATACTTTGTTAAATTAGTCTTGAATTTGTAAGATTTTTGTTTTTCTGGGACAATATTCTCATTTCATTTATAATATAGTGCTTTTCTCTGAAGGTGTCCTCCATCTGCTTTGATGATGCCGTCTCCTTGAAAGCCTGAAAATTCTATGGTACAGCTTGAGAACTTATTGTAGTTGTTGCCATTGTCATACCATTTCCACCTATCCCTCCTCCCTCACTCCCAATTCCACCAGTACTCGGGATTGAGAGGAGAGAGCGTTGGGAACCTAATAGAGCTGATTACAAGAGTACTTTTGCAAATAGCTAACAGGAATATCCAGCTCAATTTCTGTCTGCTAGTAGTTATGTTATATTGATCCATTTCATGATAAATTAGGTTACTCAAGGTGGAGGAAAGGAGACAGATTTAGTTATTAGCTGTTAGAGCTACACTGTTTTTATTTGGCTATTCTACAAGAAAAGAAGTGAAATAAAAGAAATCAAAGTAAAAACTAGTTCCATTAAATTACAAAACTTAAAATGAACTGTTTTGTTTGAATTTATGTAATACAACATACTTTACAACTTATTAGTTATAGGATATAAAAAGCAAATAAATTAGTGTTTTGAGTATGGTTATAATGTAAAAAAACAAAGCTGGTATTGTTAGTATATTTGTCTTCTGTTAGGTTTCTTTAAAATTAGCTTGCTTAGTACTGGCTAAGAAATAGAGTAGTCGATCAGTGGAATAGGATAGAATCACAAGACAAACTAGGCAATAACTATAGTAATTTAGTCTTTGATAAACCCAAAGATCCCAGCTTCTGGGATAAGTACTCACTATTTGACAAAAACTGCTGGGAAAATTGGAAACTAGTGTGGAAGAAATTAGGGCTTGACCCACATCTAACACCACATACCAAGATAAGATCTAAATGGGTTCATGATCTGGATATAAAGAGTGATACTATAAGTAAATTAGAGGAACATAATATAGTTTACCTCTTAGACCTATGGAGATGGAATAAATTTATGTCCATAGAAGAACTGGAACTCTTAATTGAAAACCAGATAGATAACTTGACTATATTAAGTTAAAAAGTTTTTGTACAAACAAAACCAATGCAGTTAAGATTAGGAGGGGAGCAATAAATTGGGAAATCATCTTTACATTTAAGGGTTCTGATAAAGGTCTCATCTCTAAAATATATAGAGAATTGTCTCATATTTATAAAAATTCAAGGCATTCTCCAATCAATAAATGGTTAAAGGATATGAACAGACAATTTTCAGAGGATGAACTTAAAACTATTTGTAGTCATATGAAAAGGTGCTCCAAATCACTATTGATCAGAGAAATGCAAATCAAGATAACCCTGAGGTACCACTACATACCTGTCAGATTGGCTAAAATGACAGGAAAAGTTAATGATGATTGTTGGAGGGGATGTGGGAGGGCTGGGATACTGATGCATTATTGGTGGAGCTGTGAATGGATACAGCCATTCTGGAGAGCAATTTGAAGCTATGCTCAAAAAGTTATCAAATTGTGCATACCCTTTGACCCAGCAGCATTTCCATTGGGCTTATATCCCAAAGAAATCATAAAGGAAGGAAAGGGCCACACATGTGCAAGAATGTCTGTGGCAGCCCTTTTTGTAGTGGCTAGAAACTGGAAACTGAATAGATGCCTTTCAATTGGAGAATGGCTGAATAAATTATGGTATATGAATATTATGGAATATTATTGTTCTGTAAGAAACGACCAGCAGGACGATTTCAGAGAGACTTGCATGAACTGATGCTGAGTGAAATGAGCAGAACCAGGAGATCATTATACACGGCAACAACAATACTATATGACGATCAATTCTGATGGACATGGCTCCCTTCAACAATGAAATGTTTCAAACCACTTCCAATTGTTCACTGAAGAAAGCCATATACACCCAGAGAGAGGGATGTGAAATATGGACCACAACATAACATTCTCATACTCTTGATTGATGCTTGCTTACATTGTGTTTCCTTTATCTGATATGTCTTTCGTGTAGATATGATTTTTCTTGCACAACAATGATAAGTTTGGAAATATGTATACATATATTCGATTTGTCAAGTATTTCAACATAATTAACATGTAGTGGATATCCTGCCATCTAGGGGAGGGGTGGGGAGTTGGGGGGAAAAATTTGTAACAGAAAGCTATGTAAGGGTTAATGTTGAAGAATTACCCATAAATATGTTTTGCAAATAAAATAAAATTAAAAAAATTAGCTTGCTTATATGAAAGTAAATGTTACTATGTATTCTCCATATAAAGTGTCAAATAGGACTTAAAGTACTTTACAATAAATATGGTTTTTAAAAAGATCTTTATATTAAATACATGAAAAACATGCATAATCACAAAATAACTAAATGAATCTGTTAGAATAATTTTATTATTCTAAAATGCAGACACAAATAATAAGACCAAAATAGGTTTTGGCAATTTTGTTATCTTTTGTATATGTTGTCCAAAACAGCAAACCACCACATAAGGGTGAGTGAATATTCTACAATATGTCTGTCTATCAAGATTTTTCTTGCACAACAATGACAAGTTTGGAAATATGTATACATATATTCGATTTGCCAATATTTTAACATAATTAACATGTAGTGGATATCCTGCCATCTAGGGGAGGGGTGGGGAGTTGGGGGAAAAATTTGTAA
>JAJPUD010003200.1:0-85374 GCA_023553655.1 Myrmecobius fasciatus
GAGCACTGTGTAAATCTTACTCTCATCAGGTTGGGCTCTAAAAGTGTATATCAGACATTTGATTTCACATAGAAACTTGTCTGTTGCTAGAGGGAAGTGGGAGGGAAAGGAGGAAAAGTAAGGGACAAACTAATAGAAGGGGAAATAGAAGAATCAGGGGAAAGGAGTAAAAACAGGGGGAGGGGATCTAAAGGGTGGAGTATTGTTTGGGGGAGGGGGTCATCAAAAGCAAAGTACTGAGGAAGGGGGAAGGGAGAAAGGGGAAAGGAAAGGGGAAAACATAACTTGGGTAAATAAGATGGCAGGAAATAAAGAATTAGTTATTCTAACTGTGAATGTGAATGGGATGAACTCTCCCATAGAGCGGAAGTGGACAGCAGACTGGATTAAAAACCAGAATCCCACATATGTTGTCTACAAGAAACACATCTAAAACATAGTGACACATATAGGATAAAGATAAATGGCTGGAGCAGAAAATATTATGCTTCAGGTGAACAAAAAAAAGCAGGGGTAGCAATCCTTATCTCAGATCAAGTAAAAGCCAAGATAGATCTAATCAAAAGAGATAAGGAAGGAAACTATATTCTATTAAAGGGTACCATAGATAATATAGCAATATCTATACTAAATATATATGCACCAAGTGCAATAGCACACAAATTCCTAGGGGAGAAATTAAGAGAGATGCGAGAAGAAATAGACAGCCAAACGATACTAGAGGGGGATCTCAACCTTGCTCTCTCAGAATTAGATAAATCAAACTACAAAATAAATAAGAAAGAAACTAGGGAGATAAACCAATTGTTAGAAAAGTTACGTATGATAGATCTATGGAGAAAGTTGAATGGAGACAGTAAGGAGTTTACTTTTTTCTCAGCAGTCCATGGAACCTATACAAAAATTGACCATGTGTTAGGACATAAAAACCTCAAAATGAAATGCAGAAAGGCAGAAATAGTAAATGCATCCTTTTCAGATCATGATGCAATGAAAATCACATGCAATATAAGGCCAGGAGAAAATAAATCAAAAGTTAATTGGAAATTAAATAATCTAATCCTGAAGAATGAATGGGTGAAAGAGCAAATCATAGACACAATCAATAATTTCATGCAGGAGAATGAAAATAAGGAGACAACATACCAAAATTTGTGGGATATGGCCAAAGCGGTTATAAGGGGCAATTTTATATCTCTAGATGCTTACTTGCATAAAATAGAGAAAGAAAAGATCAACAAATTGGGCTTATTATTAAAAAAACTAGAAAAAGAACAAATTAAAAACCCTCAATTAAATACCAAATTGGAAATTCTAAAAGTAAAAGGAGAAATTAATAAAATTGAAAATAAGAAAACTATTGAGTTAATAAATAAAACTAAGAGTTGGTTCTCTGAAAAAACTAACAAAATAGATAAGCCTTTAGTTAATTTGATAAGAAAAAGGAAAGAGGAAAATCAAATTGTTAGTCTCAAGAATGATAAGGGAGAACTTTCCTCCAATGAAGAGGAAATTAGAGCAATAATTAGGAGTTACTTTGCCCAACTTTATGCCAGTAAGTTTGATAATCTAACTGAAATGGAGGAATATCTACAAAAATATAGATTGCCCAGGTTAACAGAAGAGGATATAAATTATTTATATACCCCAATATTAGAAAAAAAAATAGAACAAGCTATTAACCAACTTCCTAAGAAAAAATCTCCAGGGCCAGATGGATTTACATGTGAATTCTACCAAACATTCAAAGAACAATTAATTCCAATACTACACAAATTATTTGAGAAAATAGGGACAGAAGGTATACTGCCAGAATCCTTCTATGCGACCGATATGGTGCTGATAGCTAAACCAGGTAGGGTGAAAACAGAGAAAGAAAACTATAGACCAATTTCCCTGATGAATATTGATGCAAAATTTTTAAATAAGATATTAGCAATGAGATTACAGAAAGTCATCCCCAGAATAGTACACTATGACCAAGTAGGATTTATACCAGGGATGCAGGGCTGGTTCAATATCAGGAAAACTATCAGCATAATTAATTATATTAATAACCAAACTAACAAAAACCATATGATTATCTCCATAGATGCAGAAAAAGCCTTTGATAAAATCCAACACCCTTTCCTATTAAAAACACTAGAGAGTATAGGAATAAATGGGCTTTTCCTTAAAATGATCAGTAGCATCTATTTAAAACCATCAGCAAGCATCATATGTAATGGAGACAAACTAAAACCATTCCCAATAAGATCAGGAGTGAAACAAGGCTGCCCACTGTCACCATTACTATTTAATATTGTATTAGAAATGTTAGCTTTAGCAATAAGAGAAGAAAAAGAGATAAAAGGAATCAGAGTAGGTAATGAAGAAACCAAATTATCACTCTTTGCAGATGACATGATGGTATACTTAGAGAACCCTAGAGACTCAACTAAAAAACTACTAGAAACAATTCACAACTTTAGCAAAGTGGCATGATTCAAAATTAATCCAAATAAATCATCAGCATTTTTATATATTACCAACAAAGTTCAGCAGCAAGAAATACAAAAAGAAATTCCATTCCAAATAGCAGATGATAGGATAAAATATTTGGGAATCTATCTGCCAAGGAGAAGTCAGAAACTATATGAACTAAATTACAAAACACTTTCCACACAAATAAAATCAGACCTAATCAATTGGAAAAATATTAAGTGCTCATGGGTAGGCAGAGCGAACATAATAAAAATGACAATACTACCCAAACTAATCTACTTATTTAGTGCCATACCAATCAAACTCCCAAGAAATTATTTTACAGATCTAGAAAAAATAGTAGCAAAGTTCATTTGGAAGAACAAAAGGTCAAGGATTTCAAGGGGATTAATGAAAAAAAAGGCAGATGAAGGTGGCCTTGCTGTACCAGATCTAAAACTATATTATAAAGCAGCAGTCATCAAAACCATTTGGTACTGGCTAAGAAATAGAACAGTCGATCAGTGGCACAAAATAGGATATCAGGACAATCTAGGCATTAACCTTAACAATCTAGTGTTCAATAAACCCAAAGACCCCAGCTTTTGGGATAAATACTCTCTATTTGGCAAAAACTGCTGGGAAAATTGGAAACTAGTGTGGAAGAAATTAGGGCTTGACCCATACCTAACATCACATACCAAGATAAGATCTAAATGGGTTCATGATATAGATATAAAGAGGGACTTTATAAGCAAGTTAGAGGAACGTAATATAGTTTGTCTCTCAGACCTGTGGAGATGGAATAAATTTATGTCCAAAGAAGATCTGGAACTCCTAATTGAACACCAGATAGATAATTTTGATTATATTAGTTTCTGTACAAACAAAACAAATGCAGACAAGATTAGGAGGGAAGCATCAAATTGGGAAATCATCTTTACATTTAATGGTTCTGATAAAGGCCTCATTTCTAAAATATATCGAGAATTGACTCATACATATGAGAATTCAAGCCACTCTTCAATAGATAAGTGGTCAAGGGATATGAACAGACAATTTTCAGATGATGAAATTAAAACCATCTCTAGTCATATGAAAAAGTTGCTCCAAATCACTATTGATCAGAGAAATGCAAATTAAGACAACTCTGAGGTACCACTACACACCTGTCAGATTGGCTAAAATGACAGGAAAAGATAACGATGAATGTTGGAGGGGATGTGGGAAAATTGGGACACTAATACATTGTTGGTGGAACTGTGAACGGATCCAGCCATTCTGGAGAGCAATTTGGAGCTATGCTCAAAAAGTTGTCAAACTGTGCATACCCAGTGTTTCTACTGGGCCTATATCCCAAAGAGATCTTAGAGGAGGGAAAGGACCCCACATGTGCAAGAATGTTTGTCGCAGCCCTTTTTGTAGTGGCTAGAAACTGGAAACTGAAGGGATGCCCATCAATTGGAGAGTGGCTGAATAAATTATGGTATATGAATGTTATGGAATATTATTGCTCTGTAAGAAACGACCAGCCGGACGATTTCAGAGAGGCCTGGAGAGACTTGCATGAACTGATGCTGAGTGAAATGAGCAGAACCAGGAGATCATCATACACAGCAACAACAGTATTACATGATGATCAATTCTGATGGATATGACTCTCTGCAACAAAGAATTGTCTCAAACCAGTTGCAATTGTTCAGTGAAGAAAACCATATACACCCAGAGAGAGGGATATGAAATATGGACCACAACGTAACATTTTCATGATCTCTATTGACATTTGCTTGCATTGTGTTGCCTTTCTCTGATTCTTTTTTTTTTCTTGTAGATAGGATTTTTCTTGCATACTTTCTCAAGCATTTCAACATTATTGACATGTAGTGGACTTCCTGCCATCTAGGGGAGAGGGGACTGGGGGTAAAATTTGTAATGGAAAGCTTTGTAAAGATCAACCCTGGGAACTACCCATACATATGTTATACAAATAAAAAGCTTTAATAAAAAAATAAATTAAAAAAACAAAAAAAAAACTAATAGGGTGTCTGTTGAAGTTAGAGAGTATTGATACTTTGAAATTGGAACTCAATCCCATTTCTTTCTACCTTTATTGTACATCACGTCATCACATTTACTTCAGTTTGTGTCAGGAGATTTTTAGTTGGTAGTTTCCATTACTTGTGTACTTATGCTATTCCTTTCAAATAAAAAAAAATCTTTTTTTTTATTTTGCTCTATACAAATCTATGCTGAAATAGCCTTCAAAATCTGCATTATCTTCTTAAGAGAAGGAACTATATCTTATACTTTATTTGTATCTCCCAAAGGATATGGCATGGTCCTAAAGAAAGATTAAGCACATTTTAATAAGTTGAATGGAAGAGTCAAACATCAATTTCATGAACCTAAAATAAGCACTAATGACTTCAAATAAAACAATTTAAATAGAATCTTACATCATGAATGAGTAAAATACCCTGGTCTTTCTGTTACAAAGAGAGTTAGTCTAAGTAATAGTAATATTAATAATTCTACCAATTTTAATAGTAATAATGATAATTCTACCAATTTTAATGTACATCCTCAGATATTTCTGGTAACCTACTGTTTTTCAGAGACTCATGAAAAAAAATGATTGATTAAATCTTGATTCTAGAAAAGAAATGATGAATACACCTCCTTCCATTTAGGAGAAAAGTGAATAGCTCAAATAATTTTATATTTTTTTTTCTTTTTTCACTCTCTCCATTTCTTAGCTCTCTATGAGAGTGGGCATCCCCATTGTAGGGCTGTCTCTCCTGCCACCTTCTTATCTGAGAATCTTGCCACATGCTTTCCTGGAAAAAAAATGAGACTATTCACTGAAAGCTGTTTTTTATCTCCTTGTCTCACATCACACAGATGCCTTCTGCTACTATCTCTTCCTACACTTCTGTTTCACATAATGAGGTGGCCTTTGTCCCTACCAAAGATAACTTCTCTACCTACACAAATTATCACATTCAACCAACTCCTTCAGAAGACTTCCTGCTATAAGGTCTCTACTAATAATTTTCAATTTCTCTCTGACTATTGGCTACTTTCATATGGCTACAAACATGTCCATGTGTTTCCCATCCTCCAAATTCTCTCACATGATATGTTCATCCCTACTATCATACCATATCTGTCTTATTTTGTGGCTAAACTCTTTGAAAGGATTAACTATAACAGTTGTATGTATTTCCTTTTCTCTTGTTCTTAACTCTTCTAATTTTCTATCTTCTAATCACATCATTAATTAAAACTGCTCTTTTTACAGTTGTCATTGAATCCTTAGCTGCCAAATCCAATGACTTTTTACTCAGTTCTTGACATTTCTGTAGCTTTCAGATGTATTAATCATCCTCTTATCTTTGATGTTCTCTTGTCTTTAGGTTTTTTGGAATACTCATCTCTCCTGAGTTTTCTTCTCTAGATCTGACTGTTTCTGCACCATCTCTTTGCTAGACTTTCATCCAGGTTGTGCATGCTAAATAAATATTCCCCAAGGTTTTCTTGGACCCTTTTCTACTATTTTCACTTGGTGATTTCATCATGTCTCATAATTAAATTTATTTTCTTTATGGTAGTGATCTCAAAATCTACTTATTCATCCCTAACAAAATTACTGATCTCTATATTAAGCTGACTAGACTTCTAGTCATAAATTTTAAACTGCCTATTAGACATCTTAACCTGAATATTAAACTTTCCAAAACTGAACTCAAAGTATTTTTTTCCGAAACCCTCTCCCATTTCCAACTTCCCCATGGTATCAAGAAAATCACCATCCTACAAGTTCTCCATGCTCATTACCTTTAACCCCCATTTCCCTGCCAATATCCAGACTGTTGCCAAGGGCTATCAATTTTACCATTGTAAAATCTTTTATATTTATGTTCCCTCAATTCTCTGCTACTGAAGGCATCCTGGTATAGGTTATTTTACCCTCACACCTAGACATTTGAAATAGCCTGCTGGATGCTTTGTCTTTCACAAATCTATTTCCATTCCAGTCCATCCTCCACTTAACCAAAGCAATATTAAAGTGGAGGTCTATATATGTCATTTCCCCTCTCCACATCCACCTCCATCCCCCCTGCCATTCTATAAATTCTCTTGACCTCTATCACCACTAGAATTAAATAGAAAATCCTCTCTTTGGCATTCAAAGTGCCTTCTTTCTAGTGATTACTTCTATTTAGCCTAGTTATTGCTTGCTTATACATAATTGTTTGCCTCTTATTTTTTCCATTACATTTTTAGCTTGTTAAGGGTAAAAATTGAATTTTTTTCTATCCCTAGCACTTATCACACTGCCTTAGGTACGTGATTTGAGTAGCTGCTTGACTGAACATAGTAGACACTTAAAAATGCTTATTGATTGACAAAGTGACTACTGTTATACAAGGTGAGATACAGTATATCAGAAAATGAACATAACATAAAAACAAAAGGCATAAATAGAGTTACAAAGCAAACTGCAAATTAACAAAATTTATTTTGCATTTATGATTTATTTATTTTAATGTTTGTGTGTTGATGGTTAGTAATTTCATAAGAAGAAAGAAAGAAAAGGAAATGGAGCCATTAAAGGATATAGCTTGGCAACACTGAAGGTGCTTTATACTTTCCTAAATGAAATTTATCCTAATATCTTCTTACTCAAGGGTATTATTGCTCTTGCTCCTGATTAAGATATGAATATTGATTGCTTGTCTCTCTGGACTTCCACTTAACTGTTTATCAAACTTAATTTTCACTGTTCATATTCTTGGTTGTTTTTGCTTTGTTTTGTTTTGTCTTTTTTTTTATTTAAGTTCATTGAAAGCAAAGTCTCTATTAAATGACCATGCATGCATCTTAAGGAGAAATCCTTCAGGATTCTGAATCTCAGTAGTCAGAAGAATATGAACATACAGAGAACTTCAGCCAGACACATTCCTTGCTCCTCATGACCACTTCCAGATGCTCACTCTACCATCGTTTTCCAATGATCACATTTCTTTTAATCTTGTTCAATTCATTACTATCATGTTCCTAGTCACAATCATCTACAATGCTCTAGGTTATTCACCACTTTTTTTTTTCCACAAGGAATTTAGTATTTACCCAATGGTATTGCTCAATGTTCCAATCCCTGCCTTATTCATTGAGCAGATGAGTATAGACTGATGGCCCACCCTCAAAATAATCTGACATTCTAATCCTTACTTAGCCTCCTGTGGTAGCATGATCTACATCTTTACTTTAGCTCAGCCATCACAGGGATGATGATGGTTTTACAAAAATGACACTCATACTCCCTTAATTGCCAAAATCAATCTTTTTTTCTCATATTTCATTTTATTTGACCACTTGAAACATTTTTATTGGAATAATGGGGTTTATTTTTTTAAAGCTTTTTTTATTTTCAAAACATATGGATAGATAATTTTCAACATTTACTCTTCTTGTGGTGCAATTTTTTCTCTCTCCTTCCCCCTACCCCCTCTTCTGGATGGTAAGTAATCCAATATATGTAAAATGTGCAATTCTTCTATACATATGCATACAATTATCTTGCTACACAAGAAAAATCAGATCAAAAAGAAAAAAAAATGAGAAAGAAAACAAAATGCAAGCAAGCAACAACAAAAAAGTGGAAATACTGTGTCGTGAACCACACTCAGTGCCCACAATCCTCTCTCTGAGTGCAGAGGCTGTTTTCATCACAAAGCCATTAAAATGATCTGAATCGCCTCACTGTTTAAAAGAGTCAGGTCCATCAGAATTGATCATCATATACTCTTGTTGTTGCTGTGGACAATGATCTCCTGGTTCTGCTCATTTCACTTAGCATCAGTTCATGCAAGTCTCTCCAGATCTCTCTGAAATCATCCTGCTGGTCATTTTTTATAGAACAATAATATTCCATAATATTCATATACCATAATTTATTCAGCCATTCTCCAATTAATGGGCATCCATTCAGTTTCCACTTTCTAGCCACTATGAAAAAGCTGCCACAAATATTTTTGCACATGTGGGTCCCTTTCCCTCCTTTAAGATCTCTTTGGGATCTAAGCCCAATAGAAACACTGCTGGTTCAAAGGGTATGCACATTTTTATAGCCCTTTGAGCATGTTCCAAATTGCTCTCCAGAATGTTTGGATCCATTCACAGTTCCACCAACAATGTATCAGTGTCCCAGTTTTCCCACATCCCCTCCAATATTATCTTTTTCTGTCATCTTACCCAACCTGAGAGGTGTGTTGTAGTATCTGAGTTGTCTAAATTTGCATTTCTCTGATCAATAGTGATTTAGAGCACCTTCTCATATGATTAAAAATGATTTTAATTTCTTCATCTGAAAATTGTTCAGATCCTTTGACCATTTATCATTGGCTTGAGTTCTTATAAATGTGAGTTAATTCTCTATATATTTTAGAAATGAGGCCTTTATCAGAACCTTTAAGTGTAAAAATGCTTTCCCAGTTTATTTTTTTCCTTTCTAATCTTGTGAAATGAAAACATTTCAACTTAATATAATCAAAATTATCTATCTGGTGTTCAATTAAGAGTTCCAGTTCTTCTTTGGACACCAATTCCTTCCTTCTCCACAGATTTGAGAGATAAACTAACCTATGTTCCTCTAATTTATTTATAACATCATTCTTTATGTCTAAATCATGAATCCATTTAGATCTTAGGTTGTTATGTGGTGCTGGTGTGGGTCAAGGCCTAATTTCTTCCATATTAGTTTCCAATTTTCCCAGCAGGTTTTGTCAGATAGTGAGTTTTTATGCCCAATACTGGGGTCTTTGAGTTTGTCAAACATTAGATTGCTATAGTTGTTGCCTATTTTGTCCTGTGAACCTAACCTATTCCACTGATCGACTACTCTTATTTCTTAGCCAGTAACAAATGGTTTTTATTATTGCTGTTTTATAATATAGTTTTATATCTGGCACAGCTAGGCCACCTTCATTAGCATTGTTTTTATTGACTCAATTGAAATTCTTGACCTTTTATTCTTCCAGATGAACTTTGTTATTATTTTTTCTAGATCTGTAAAAAAATTTCTTGGCAGTTTGATTGGTATAGCACTAAATAAGTAGATTAATTTAGATAGTATCATTTTTATTATATTCACTCAGCCTACCCATGAGCACTTGATACTTTTCTAGTTGATTAGATCTGACTTTATTTGTGTAGAAAGCATTTTATAATTCTGTTCATATAGTTTCTGACTTTCCCTTGGCAGATAGATTGCCAAATATACTATCGACAGTTATAGTGAATGGAATTTCTTTTTGTTTCTTTTGCTACTGGACTTTGTTGGTAATATAGAAAAATGCTGATGATTTCTGGGGATTTATTTTGTATCCTGCAACTTAGCTAAAGTTGTAAATTGTTTCTAGTACTTTTTTAGTTGAGTATCTAGGTTTCTCTAAGTATACCATCATATCATCTGCAAAGAGTGATAATTTGGTTTCCTTATGGGCTACTCTAATTCCTTTAATTTCTTTTTTCTTCCTTTATTATTCAAGCTAATATTCTAATAAAATATTGAATAGTAATGGTGATAATGGACAACCTTGTTTCACTCCTGATCTTATTGGGAATGGTTCTAATTTATTCCATTACATATGATGCTTGCTGATAGTTTTAAAAAGATGTCACTAATCTCTTTGAGAAAAACTACACTTATTCCTATACTCTCTAGTGTTTTTAATAGGAATGGATGTTGGATTTTGCCAATTTTTTTTCTGAGTCTTTTGAGATAATCATATGATTTCTGTTATTTTGGTTATGGATATAGTCAATTATGCTAATAATTTTCCTAATATTCAGCCAGCCCTACATTCCTGTTATACATCCCATTTGTTCCTGATATAGTATCCTGGTGATAACTTGCTGTAATCTCATTGTTAATATTTTATATAAGGTTTTTGCAACAATATTCATTAGGAAAATTGGTCCATAAATTTTTCCTGTTTTGACCCTACCTGGTTTATGTATCAGCCCCACATCTGTATCATAAAAGGAACTTGGTAGGACTCCTTTCCCTATTTTTCCAAAATGTTTGCATAGTACTGGAATTGTTATTTAAGTGTTTTGGTAAAATTCACATGTTATTCCATCTGGCCCTGAAGATTTTTTCTTAGGGAATTTGCTAATAGCTTGTTTATTTTCCTTTTCTAAAGCGAGGCTATTTAAGTAATTTATTTCCTCCTCTGTTAATCTGAGCAATCTATGTTTTTATAAATATTCATTACTTTCATTGAGATTATCAGATTTATTGCCATATAGTTGGATACAATAGCTCCTCTTCATTGGTGGAAAATTCACCCATTTCATTTTTGATAATAACAATTTGACTTTCTTCTTTCCTTTTTTTAATCAAATTAACTAAAGCTTTATCTATTTTGTTGCTTTTTTCATAAAACCCACTCTTTGTTTTGTTTATTAGTTTAATAGTTTTCTAGTTTTCAATTTTATTAATCTCCCCTTTTATTTTCAGAATTTAAAATTTGGTATTGAATTGGGTATTTTTAATTTGTTCTTTTTTATAACTTTTTTTTATTCATTGGTTTTCTCTTTCTCTATTTTATGCAAGTAGGCATCTATAGATATAAAACTTCCCCTAAGAACAGTTTTGGCTGCATCTCATGAATTTTGGTATTTTGTCTAATTCTTGTCATTCTATTGGGTGAGATTATCAATTATGTCTATGATTTGTTGTTTCATCTATTCATTCTTTAAGATTAGATTTAGTTTCCGCTTAATTTTTTTTCTATTTTCCTTGGTCATTTATTACATATAATTTTATTGCATCGTGACATTTAAAGGATGCATTTACTATTTCTGCCTTTCTGCATTTGATTTTGAGGTTTTTATGTCTTAATATATGGTCAATTTTTGGATATCCATGAATCACCAAGAAAAAAAAGTATACTCTTTCCTATCTCCATTCAATTTCCTCCAAAGGACTCTCATATCTAACTCTTTCTAAAATTTTATTTGCCTCCTAAAATTCTCTCATTTAATTTGTGGTGCAATTTATCTAATTCTGAGAGAGTTAGGTTGAGATTTCCCATTTTTTCCTGTTTAATTCTTCTTGCAGCTCTCAACTTCTCCTTTAGGACTTTGGATAATATACCATTTTTTACATACATGTTTAGTATTGTTATTACTTTATTATTTCTGTTACCCTTTAACAAAATATAGTTTCTTTTCTTATCTCTTTTAATTAGATCTATTGTTGGATCACGATCTCTACCTCTCTCTCTTTTTTTAAACTTCTCCTGAACATAATAGATTCTGCTTCAACATTTTACTTTTACTCCAAATGTATCATTCATTCTGCCTTAAATGATTTTCTTGTAAATAACATGTTGTAGGATTCTGGCTTTTAATCCACTCTGCTATCCACTTCTGTTTTATGGGAGAATTCATCCCATTCACATTTAAGGATAAAATTACTACCTCTATTTCCTGCCATCTTATTTTCCCCAAGTTATATTTTTCTCTTTCCTTTCCTCTTCTCCATCCTCTCCAGTGTTTTCCTTCTTACTACTACCTCCTCAATCTGCGCTCCACTTTTACAGCCCCTTCTTTTTTCTTATCCTTTTCCTTTTTACTTCTGTTCTTCCATATATTATTGTGCCCCTTTTCTTTCCCCTTTTCACTCTTACTTCCCTATAAAGTGAGGTACATTTCTCTGTGAAGCTAAATATATCTGATGTTCTCTCTTTAAGGCAAATCGGATGAGATTAATCCGCACAATGCTCATTTCTCTCTCTTCTTTCCCTCAATAGTAATAGGTCTTTTTGTCTCTTCATTATATGTGATTTACTATATTTTAACCTACATTTTCTTCTTCTTCCAGTAAAATCCCCTCCTAGTTTCTTTTTTATATCATCACAATAAAATCAAACTATACCTATACCCTCAAAGTGTACCCATAACAGAGATACAGTTCTCAAGAGTTAAACATATTTTCCAAAATTAAAATATAAACTTTTCAACTTTTAAAAGAAGCAGTTTTTTTCCTTTCTTTTTACCTTTTTATAGTTCAATTCATATTCAATTTTTCTCTTTAGCTCTAGCCTTATCATCAGAAATAATGAAATTCCCCAATTATTGAATGTGCATCCTTTCCCCTGAAAGATAATGCTTAATTTTGCTAGATAGTTGATTATTGGCTGCAATCCAAGTTTCTTTGTCCTTCAGAATATCCTAATCTAGGTTCTTTGATCCTTTAAAGTAGAACTTGCTAGGTCCTGAGTAATCCTAATTGTGATGTCTTGATATTTGAATTGTTTCTTTCTGGCTGCTTGTGATGTTTTCTCCTTGATCTGATAATTCTGAAATTTAGCTATAATATTCCTTGGAGTTTTCATTTTAGGAAGTTATCAGTGAATTCTTTCAATGTCTATTTTACTCTCTGCTTCTAGGAAATCAGGGCAGCTTTCTTTGATGATTTCCTGAAAGATGATGCCCATCTTCTTTTTCTCATCATGGTTTTCAGGTAGCCCAATAATTCTTATATTGTGTCTTCTGGATGTATTTTTCAGGTCAGTTGTTTTTCCAGTGAGGTATTTTACATTTTCTTCTATTTCTTTCTTTCTTTCTTTTGGTTTTCTTTGATTGAGTCTTGATGTCTCACTGAGTTGTTCCATTTGTTCAAGTCTAATTTTTAGTGAATTATTTTCTTCAGTTAGCTTTTTTATCTCTTTTTGCATTTGGTCAACTAAATTTTTAAATGTTATTTTTCATTTTTTTCCATATCACAAATTCTGTTTTTTCAATGAATTGGTTTCTTTTTCTATTTCTTCAAATCTATCTTGTAAGGAGAGCTATGTGTTTTTTTCCCATTTCATTAAATCTATTTTTAAGGAGTTTTTTTCAGATAATTTCTGTGTTTCCTTTTCCAAACTTTTCTGCAAAGTTCTCATTTCCTTTCCCCATTTTTCTTCTCTTTTAAGATCCTTTTTGAATTCTTCCAAGAGAGCCTTGTGAAATGGTGACCAACTTATATCACTCTTATGGGCTTCATCTCAAGATGATTTGCCTTTAGTGTTCTCAGGGTTTGAGGTCTGTTTTGTTTGTTTGTTTGTTTGTTTGTTTGTTTGCTTTGTCTTTAAAAAAGCTATCTATATTCAGAGCTCTTTCTGCTTTTTTGCTCATTTTTAAAGGTTGAGGTCTGCTCTTAGAGGAATGGAGAGATTGTCTCAGGCTCCCTATAGGCTTCACATTAGCCCTGGGTCTAGTGCTGATAACGTCTTTCCTGTGCTGGGTTGTCATAATCCAAGACCGGCATTATTCTGGAGTTCAGGAGCTCACTATTTGCATTTTGTAGCTGCATTAGATGCCTCATAGCTAGTTGGCTGATCCAGTGCTTCTGAACCAGGACAGAGTAGCCAACATTGCTGTATTTTGGCTAAAAGCCTTCAGTTATATTCCACCACCACTCAGGACACCACACCACTCTAGGTCACTGTGTTGCATCTGTACTCAGCTGCTCCCCCAACTTCCCCCAGCTGATCAAAACAGACATTTTCTGAAGTTTTTCCAAGATATCTTCTGCTAGAAATTTGTTACACTCCAAATATTTATGTGTTCTTTAACTCCAAAAGCAGTTCAGAGGCTTGATCCAGTGTTTCTCTGAAGGAAGCCAGAAAGAATTCAAAGGCATGTCTATCCTCTGCCATCTTGGTTCCATTCTCCCCCCATGAAGCTTTTATTCCTTAAAGATCAATTTTTTTCTTCCTTGATACACCTTGCTTCTTCAGCTTCTGTGATACTCTTCTCTCTTGGTTCTCTTTGTATGACTACACCTCTAACCCCATTAGTTTTATCATCCTCCATCTCCCAAATCCCAGGAACTGTTTATTTCTTCATTTCTCTCTAAATTCTCTCTGTGTCTATCTCTGTCCCTCTGCCTCTCTTTTCTCTATGCCTCTCTTGTTCCCTTCATATTGCCAATTTTTCATGATCTGTTATCTCTAGATGACCCCTCTAATGTATAAATTCAGTTCTAATTGATATATATATATATGCATATATATATTTATATAAATAACTTCAGTCATATCAAGAACTTCTGGATGGATATATTTACCCATATTTAGTATTTAACTAAGAAGACATTTGTTTTCTCTCAACCCATTCCTCCAAAATTCTTTTTTTTCCCTCTTGAGATGAATACCATACATGCAATTATCTTGGTTTACAAACTCTTTCCTCCTCTGTTTCTTTTAAGTGGTCATTTGTCATTTTGCCCAGTCTACATCCAAATCACCTTCCATTCTATTCAAATGACTTCTATCCTAGTTCAAATATTAAGCTTGATTAGACTATTAGAATAGCCTCTTAATTAGTTGTTTTCAGCTTCTCCCAATTCCAATTCATCCTCTGTCAAGTTTCTAAATTACTATTCTTAAGAGGTAAGTTTAAAACCATATTGTTCTTCACTGATTACTCAATGTTTCTAGCATAGAAGCAAACTTTTCAGACTAGAATATGAATGTTTTTACAATCTGGCTCCAATTATTTAATACCCCACCTTTTCACTCATCTATGGCTTAGGCAAATTGGTCTACCAAATTCTCTCAGTTGAAAAATTCTATCTCCATGCCTTTGCTGATCCTATCCTAAAACTTTCACTTATATTTTCTAACTTTATTTAATGTTTAGCTTAGATAGTAATAATACTTTTAGGTTATCAGACAATAAGATATAAATCACTTAAAACAATACCAATTTGACTAATATTTACTTGATTTTTTTCCTAGTTCAAACATTTCTTTAGCTTTATTTTCAGTATTATTTTTACCTTTAAACACAATTTTATTAGTAAATTTTTAATTTATAAAGTTAGCAGAAAAATAGTAATTAATACAGGTAACACAAGCAAATTATGATGATCTAGTGGAGACTTATTAAAACTCTACTAATTAATAAGTATTTTTTAAATCAAAAGTAAGAACTATATCAAAGAGAAAGATAATGATGAGAAAACATACCATTTTTTGTGGATGAAGTTAAACCTCTAAACAAAATTATATTGCTTAGAACATACAATAAGAAAATGGAAAAATAGAGCTTTAGGGAACTAACAGTAAATTTTTGTATGTCAAGTAATTGGAACATTAATGAATGATTCGTTATCTTTCCTTTCCTTTTCTTTTTTCTCTTTTCCTCTCCTTTTCCATCCACCCATCCATCTATCCATCTTTCTATCTTTCCTTCCTTCCTTCCTCCTTCCCTTCTTTTTTTTTCCTTCTTTCCTTCTCTCCTTCCTTCCTTGCATCCCTCCCTGTCTCTTTCCTTACTACTGAACCACATTCAGACATAGACATAGACATCATGATGATTAGTCAGTTTTAAGAATTTCAAGATACCACTTAAATGGTCATAATAGAAAATTATTACTAATATCTGAAGAGAAATAAAATATTCAACTTGATTGCTTTTCATTGTCAAAATAACATACCACAATGAACATTTGTTCATGTTTTTGACAGCCAATAGTAACATCCAAAAGTAATGACTACTTTTCATTTAGTGAATATGTTGTCTTTTCTTGTTCAATCATTAAAGGTTTGTATTTTGTTTTAGCATATTGATGAGAATTAGAAGCAAATATTTCTAAAAACCATTCAGGTTTTTGTTGTTGTTCTTGTTGTTTGTTTGTTTTTTGGTGGCCTTGACTACTTTCTGGCCTTTCATCAAATACAGGACAATTTTAATGAGTCATTTTATTTCATTTTGGTTATGGCAATGTTCTTATTTATAGGAATGAGCCTATTTGTCTCATCTAATCCCACATCAGTAGGTTCTCTTTCATTAAAACATGAACATTAATAACAGCTCAACACATGAGATCCTCACAGCTGGTATATAATAAAACAAAAATGGAGCTTTTATACTAGGATCTGAATCCCTTATCAATAAATGATGGGTCAGTGTGATCTATATCATTAGAGGAGAAAAAAGTGGCAAAAGGCCACACAGCTGAATCATTTGATGGCTTATCATTTAAAAACCTCTATGTTTCTCTAGATGAAGAATGATACCATAAGCAATTTTTTTTAACTTTGGGAATATTAAAGACTGGGTTATCAGATGAAAAGCTTCTTGGCTTTGCAGAAAAGATATACCCACCTGACCTATAGGGTAAAATCTGGCTTCTATGATAATTAATCAGTTTATGGAAATAAGTTGCACTTGTTAGTAGCATTATATTAATTTAAGTTTGCATTGTTAGCACATTAGATTGTGAACTCATATTATTTAATTAAAATGAAAAGTACCAGTTTTATTCTTTTATATCAGCAGAAAGCATGGCTCAAGAGAAGGAGATGGGCCTGAAAGGAAGATGTAAAGCAGGATAAAGAAAGGATGAAGAATAACCTGAAAGCAGGTACAAAATGATCCCTGTGATCTGGATAGAAGGAAAAATTTTATTGGAGTGAATTTTAAAGGAGGAGAGGTGTTAAAGTACTGTAAATAAGCAAAGGGAGAATCTAGAATTATAATAGGAAGCAAGACCCATCCTGACCCCTTTCCTGGGGGATATAAATGAAGATATACCCAGCCCATGAGAGTAGGATCACGAATTCAGTATCATCTGGTGGAAGCAATATAATTTTTATGTTGTAGCAGATGCTCTGAGTGGGAATCTGGAACCTTTGAAAAAAGTCATACAGATCCTGAATGTTTTCTTTCATCTAGTCCTGAAAACAAAATCCAGCAGAAACTAATCAGAAAAGGAAAGGGGCATGGGTTGTAACTATAAACATTAATAAAATAACTCCCTTAAGAAAAAAATAGTCTAACTTTGTAGCTAAATTAAAGGAGACTTTTTGTGCTGTCCAAAGTGGTTTCAAATTTCCATATAAATGCTGAGATCAGACTTGGAACACTTAGCTTACAACCATCTAACTCCCAGCCTGTGAGATTACACTATTTGGTAGATATACAGAGTGAAGAGAGTACTTATATAGTACTTGAAAAAGACAATGTCAAATTGGAAAGCCCTAATAGAAGAGTTCATCTTTTTCCAGCAGAGTGTTAAGCTTCCTGATTGTAAGCACAAGATTGTATCTTATAAAAGTGAGGCTTATGTTATTTTTAAAAAATGAATACTTTCTCCTCAGGGTCAATTTCTAAAGGAGATGTTTTTAAGTGGACATATCAAGTATTCTATCATCAACTTGCATATATTGCATGCATAGCATTTTATCTTTTTAAAAAATCTCTGAAGGAAATTGTCTTTTTGTTATTTTTGATTGACATTTCACCAGTTTTTTCTATTATATATGTTCATGAGGAAAAAGAAAGAAACATATGCCAAGTGTATGTTGTGACATTTCTCATCAATTTATAGGTCCAATTTTGGAAGTGCCCTTTGGTGTTTGTTTCCTTCTACATATGCCCTTATGTTATTCTATTATGAGAGTACAAGGACTTATATCATATAATAATGCTGAATGTCTATACGAATCTCCAAGGGTCTTAAAACTGAAATGTTAGGAGGTCTCTGCTGGCAACTCCAAATTAAATTACCTTTTTGAAAGCGTCTGAAACATAGAGTGATATTATATATGCAGTACTTGAGATCACTGGTACAAAGTGGGAAGCCCAAGATGGAAGGATTATATAGTTCCTTTGCATGTTCTGCTTTTTTTCTGGGGCAAATTAAAAGTTGTCCAATATCTAACAAATCTATTGTTACATTGAATAGATAGAGACATAGAAAGATAGATAGTTAGATAGATCAATAGATAGAAAGATAGATAGATAGATATATGTGTGTGGGTATGTTTGTGTGTGCGTGTCTTGAGGATTTGTACCTTATTTTAAAATTTTTCAATTAACAAGCATTTATGTTCACTCCTTCCAATATCAAAACCCACTCCTCATGTCAATGAACAATAGCAATAATAATAACAACATAACAAAAATAAAACCTTCATAATAAATATGTGTGGTTAAGCAAAACTTATTCCCATACTTTTGAAAATGTATGTCTCATTTTTTCAGTTTGAATTCTCCTTTCTCTTTGTGTCAGAATATGACAAATGTTCATTTTCATTCTTTTGGGATTGTGATTGAAATTAATCAGAGTTCTCAGTTCTTTCAAAAGTGATTTTTTTTGCAATATTGTTGTCATTGCATAAAGTTCTCTTGGTTCTGCATAAAAGTCACTTTCCGCTTTCTCTAATCTCTTTGGTATTTTGGTTTAGTTTACAAATAAAAGCATATACACAGTTTCAAATATTTTGATGTATAGTTACAAATTGTTTTCAAGATTGGTGAGGCCAGGGGAAAAGAAAGGGAAAGACTAGAAGGGAAAACAGAAGAATTAGGGGAAAGGTAGGAAAAGGGGGAGGGGCTCTAAAGGGGGATACTGTTTGAGGGGAGTGGTCATCAAAAGCAAAATACTGGGGAGAAAGGGGGAAAGGAAAGAGGAAAGCATAACTTTGAGTAAACAAGGTGATAGGAAATACAGAATTGGTTATTTTAACTGTGAATGTGAATGAGATGAACTCTCCCATAAAACAAAAGCAGATTACAGACTGGATTAAAAGCCAGAATTTTACAATATGTTGTTTACAAGAAACACATTTAAAGCATGGTGATATGTACAGAGTGAAGATAAAGGGCTGGAGCAGAATCTATTATGCTTCAGGTTAATTAAAAAAAAGCAGGGGAGTTGGTTTTATGAAAAAACTGACAAAACATATAAGTTTTTAGTTAATTTTATTAGGAAAGGCAAAGAAGAAAATCAAATTATCAGTCTCAAAAATGAAAAGGGAGAACTTTCCACTAATGAAGAGGTAAGTAGAGCAATAATTAGGAGTTATTTTGCCCAGCTTTATGCCAATAAATTTGATAACCTAAGTGAAATGGAGGAATATCTACAAAAACATAAATTGCCCAGGTTAACAGAAAAGGAAATGAATTATTTAAATAGTCCCATTTTAGAAAAAGAAATAAAACAAGCTATTATTCAACTCCCTAAGACAAAAAACTCCAGGGCCAGATGGATTTACACATGAATTCTACCAAAAATTCAAAAACAATTCATTCCAATACTATATAAACTATTTGAAAAAATAGGGAAAGAAGGAATCCTAGCAAATTCCTTTTATGAGACAAATATGGTATTGATAGCTAAGCCAGGTAGGGTGAAAGCAGAGAAAGAAAATCCTAGACCAATTTCCCTTATGAATATTGATGCAAAAATCTTAAATAAAATGTTAACAATGATATCACAGAAAGTCATCTCCAGGATAATACACTATGACTAAGTAGGCTTTATACCAGGAATGCAGGGCTGGTTCAATATTACGAAAACTATCAGCATGATCAACTATTTCAATAACCAAACTAACAAAAATCATATGATTTTCTCAATAAATATAGAAAAGGCATTTGATAAAAGCCAACACACATTCCTATTAAAAACACTAGAGACTATATTAATAAATAGACTTTTACTCAAAATGATCAGTAGCATCTATTTGAAACCATCAGCAAACATCATTTTTAATGGGGACAAACTAGAATCATTCTCAGGAGTGAAACAAGGCTGCCCACTATAGCCATTACCATTCAATATTGTATTAGAAATGTTAGCTTTGGCAATAAGAGAAGAAAATAGATTAAAGAAATTAGAGGAGGTCATTAGAAAACCAAATTATCACTCTTTGCAGATAGAGAACCCTAGAGAATCAACTAAAAAACTACTAAAAACAATTCACAACTTTAGCAAAGTCACAGGATACAAAATAAATCCACATAAAGCATCAGCATTTTTATATATTACCAACAAAGTCCAGCAGCAAGAGATACAAAAAGAAATTCCATTCAAAATAACGGATGATAGTATAAAATATTTGGGAATCTATCTGCCAAGGAAAAGTCAGAAACTATGTGAACTAAACTACAAAACACTTTCCACACAAATAAAGTCAGACTTAGTCAATTGTAAAAACATTAAGTGCTCATGGGTAGGCTGAGTGAATATAATAAAAATGACAATACTACCCACACTAATTTACTTATTTAGTGCCATACCAATCAAACTCCCAAGAAATTATTTTACAAATCTAGAAAAAACAGTAGCAAAGTTCATTTGGAAGAACAAAAGGTCAAGAATTTCAAGGGAATTAATGAAAAAAAGGCTGATGAAGGTGGCCTTGCTGTACCAGATCTAAAACTGTATTATAAAGCAGTGGTCATCATAACCACTTGGTACTGGCTGAGAAATAGAGTAGCCCATCAGTGGCATAGGTTAGGATCACAAGACAAAATAGGCAATAACTATAGCAATCTACTGTTTGACAAACCCAAAGACCCCAGCTCCTGGGATAAGAACTCATTATTTGAAAAAAACTGCTAGGAAAATTGGAAACTAGTGTAGAAGAAATTAGGGCTTAATCCAAACCTAACACCACATACCAAGAGAAGATCTAAATGGGTTCATGATTTAGACATAAAGAGTGATATTATAAGCAAATTAGAGAAACATAGGATAGTTTATCTCTCAGATCTGTGGAGAAGGAAGGAATTTGTGTCCAAAGAAGAATTGGACTCTTAAATGAAGACCAGATAGATAATTTTGATTATATTAAGTTAAAAAGTTTTTGTACAAACAAAACTAATGCAGTCAAGATCAGAAGGGAAGCAATAAATTGGGAAATCATTTTTTCTATTTAAGGTTTCTGATGAAGGTCTCATTTCTAAAATATATAGGGAATTGACTCAAATTTATAAAAATCCAAGCCATTCTCCAACTGATAGTCAAAGGAAATGAATAGACAATTTTCAGACGAAGAAATTAAAACTATTTCCAATCATGTGAGAAGGTGCTCTAAATCACTATTGGTTAGAGAAATGCAAATTAAGACAACTCTAAGTTACCACTACACACCTCCCGGATTGGCTGAAATGACAGGAAAACAAAGACAAATGTTGGAGGGAATGTGGGAAAACTGGGGCATTGATACATTGTTGGTGGAACTATGAATGGATCCAGCCCTTCAGGAGAGCAATTTGGAACTATGCTCAAAAAGGTGTCAAACTGTGCATACCCTTTGATCCAGCAGTGTTCCTACTGGACCTATGTCCCATAGAAATCTTAAAGGAAGGAAAGGGCCCCACATGTGCAAAAATGTTTGTGGCAGCCCTTTTTGTAGTGGCAAGAAACTGGAAACTGAATGGATGCCCTTCAATGGGAGAATGGCTGAACAAATTATGGTATATGAATGTTATGGAATACTATTGTTCTGTAAGAAATGATCAGAAAGATGATCTTGGAAAGGCCTGGAGAGACTTGCATGAACTGATGCTAAGTGAAATCAGCAGAACCAGGAGATCATTGTATACTACAACATCAATATTATACTATGATCAATTCTGATGACCTTTCCAACAATGAGATGACTGATGCTAGTTCCAATGATCTTGTGATGAAGAGAGCCATTTACACCCCAAGAAAGGAATGTAGGAACTGAATGTGGATCACAATATAACATCCTCACTCTCTTTGTTGTTGTTCACTTCTTACTCATTTACTTTTTTTTTTATGTGATTTCTCTTGTGCAGCAAGAAAATTGTATAAATACCGTTATACATATTGTATTTAACATATATTTAACATGTTTAACATATATTGAATTGCTTACCATCTTGGGGAGGGGTTCAGGGGAAGGAGAAAATCTGAACAACAAGGTTGTGCAAGGGTCAATGTTGTCAAATTATCTGTGCATATGTTTTGAAAATGAAAAGCTTTAATAAAAAAATAAAACTTTCCTCTCCCTAAAAAGAAATGGCTAAACCAGTTATCAGATTTACCAAAATTGTGTTAGTGTGTCTAATATCTGTCAACTTCATCAGTCTTTGTAATTTTTCTCATTCTTTTTTTTTGCTGAGGCAATTGGGGTTAAGTGACTTGCCCAGGGTCACACAGCTAGGGAATGTTAAGTGTCTGAGGCCAGATTTGAACTTAGATCCTCCTGATTTCAGGGCTAGTGATCTATCCACTGCACTACCAAGCTGCACCAATTTTTCTCATTCTTAGCAATCTGATATGATTTAATCTAGTATAATCTATTACTGACTTGGTGAATTTTTCTCATGATTATTAATATCTTAGATATCTTCCTTTGAAATCTACCAATATTGTTTTTGCCTTTTGTCTACTGGGAAATTTGTTAATAAACTTGAATCACTTTTTTATATATACTTCGGGAACAAGACCATTATCAGAAAAATTGGAAGCAAAGATTTTTCCTCCAGTTATCTATTTCCCTTCTAATTTTAACTACATTTGATTTTTGTCTTGTGAATTTTTTTTTAAATTTTATGTAACCAACCAACATCTAATCTCAAAATTGTCCTTTTCCCCTCTATAATCTATTCTATTTATTGGTCATGGGCTCCTCCTTTATTTAAAGACCCAAATGGCAATTTTCCCCCTTTAGCCTCTCTAATTTGCTTGTGATGCTGCACATTATATCTAAATCAGATGTTTGTCTATATATAACTTTTGCCTGATTGCTGTATAGTTTTCCAGGTGTTTTGCATTGAATAGTGAGTTTCTATCTGAGTAATTGGGCCTGTGCATTTGTTAAACTATATTTTTTGTGTCTAAGTTCTTTTGTAGACTGTATAGATAATGTGTTGTGCTTATCCCTATTTTTTAACCAAAACATTTTGATGATTGCTGCTTTGCAGAACATTTTAAGATCTGGATTCCTGGGTTATATTCCTTCTTGACTTTCCTTACCACTGTTTCCCTTGAGATTTTTTCACATTTAGTGCTTTCTGAAAAGCTATTTTTTTTTATAATCAGTCAATTGCTTACATAGTTGAAAATCAAATATTGTAATCTCTTTGTGTTATGTATTTGCTGATATAAAATAACTAAGTAGTGTATATATGTGTATGTACACACAAACAAACATGCATACAATCATGCATGTCTCTATGTATATGCATGCACATCAACAATTTCATTGTTAATTACTGTAAAGAGTTTTATAGCACAAATATACAAGTATAAAATAGAATTTTGATTATATAATCATGATTAATCCCAATTAGGAAGAAAATGTGCAGTTATCTAAAGAAATCAATGTGGCCATAAAGGTACTTTTTATTAACACACAAATTAACAAAATACATAAAAATAAAGGAAAAGCATATTACCAATGATAATAAGGATTGTTTAAGCAGTTTATAGTTAGGATCTTAGTAAAATTAAGTCCAAAATTAGCTGACGTTTTCAAAAATTGTTAAAGCAAAACAAAATTAATTTCAAATCTTGTAGATCAAATATAAGATCAAGGAAGAGATGAGCCAATGTTTGAAGAATTTTAAGAGATGACAGAAAAAAAAGACAGGTATATACAACTTCTATTCAGTTTTTTCAATGAAAAAGGTATTCTTTCCACTCCAAAAGGTGCTGAGAAAGCTTTATACTTTTAATTTAGGTAACTATAACATTTATGTCCAAGAACTACAAAAATCATCAGGCTATTTTTCTCTTTCAATAACATCGACAAGCTCATCCAGCTCTTCATTCACTAAGATCCAGTGTCAGTTAATCAACTTGCAGTTAGCAGTACTCTTAACAAAGCCTATTTTTTTCTTTCAAACCAGATGTGGCAGCAGAGAGCAGCATGAGCTCCTGAGAGGCTTTGCTTATCTCAAAATGTAACTTAGCCTGAAGAGTAATAATTTAGACTAAAGCTTTCCACAAATGAGCTATACTTTCTCTTTAATCAATCTTAAGTCTTGAAGCTGAAGCCTTTTGTCAGCTGATTTGCTGTCAATTCATGCTGCTTTAACAAAGGTGTTTCTTTATCTCTTAGGTTTCTTCAGTTTTTGATCTTTACTTGGCATGTTCCTTAAAATTACTTTTAATAATCCAAATCAGAGCTGCTTGATACTAAGATTCACCTTTCATTTGGTAAAATGAAATGGTAAAAACTAACCAAACCTCCCTTATGAAATAAAATGTTTTATTTAGTCATTCTTTATTTTCTCTCTCTCTGTCTCTGTCTCTGTCTCTGTCTCTCTCTCTTTGTCTCTCTCTCTCTCTCTCTCTTTCTCTCTTTCTCTCTGTCTTTGTCTTTGTCTGTCTCTCTCTGTCTCTCTGTCTTTGTCTCTGTCTCTGTCTTTCTGTCTCTCTCTCTTTTTCTCAACACAAATACAAACACACATACACACGCCCTACACAAATATTTATCTATATGTACACTAAAACATTCAGCTGAGCAGATAGATGGCAATGTTCTGAAACTATTTCAGAATGTTCAAAACACCCGTTTTAACACCCAATGATTCTTTTTTAAAAAATGATTTTGTATTTTATTTCTCTTTAGTTACATGTAAAAACAATTTTTAACATTTGTTGTCAAAATTTTGAGCTCCAAATTCTTTCCCTTTCCACCTCCTCTTGTTAAGAAGTCATGCAATTTGATACAAGTTGTATGTGTGTAGTTATGTAAAACATTTTCATATGTAGTGAAAGAAAACATAGGTCAAATTTTTTAAAAATCAAGAAAAATAAAGAAAAAAATTGTTTCATTCTCTATTCAGACACCAATAATTCCTTCCCTTTTTTTGGATAGCATTTTTCCTCATAATTCTTTCCAAGTTGTCTTGGATCATTATATTGCAAATTATTGTTAAGTCATTCACAGCTGATCATCTTACAATATTGCTATTACATTGAATGAAGTACATTTCACTTTTCATCAGCTCACGTACATGTTCCCAGGTTATTCTGAGAGCTTCTTGATCATCATTTCATATAGCACATAGTATTACATCATAATCATGGCTCACAATTTGTCCAATCATTCCCCAATTAATGTTCATCCCCCAATTTATAATTCTTTGCCTCTAGAAAAGAACTACTATAAATATTTTCATATATTTTTCCTTTTTGATCTCTTTTGGAATACAGGAACATCTGTATTTTTATCAATTTCAGGTCTTATTCTGGAGTAAGTTTTATTCTTAGAGAATCTTTGAAGAGAGGTTCTCCTAGAAGATCTGCTCTCTGTCTTCAAGTCATCTGCAGCGGTTCCTAGATGCTTCCTGCTATAATTCTTTAATAGCACAGAGTTTGAAACAAGGTACTATGGCTTTCTATGTAAACCCCAAATAACCAATTTAGAATGTCTTGCCTCTTTTATCAGTCATTAACAAAATATCTTTCATTGGCTGTTTAATTTGTTGTATTGTTCATAAACAAAAGAGATAACATGCTTTAACACATACAAAATAATTAGTGGTTTTACATATATACCAAATTTCATTTTCCACCTTTTGCAACCACATTTTTCATAAATACACTTTAAATATTTTCTTTATATAACAACTTTTATAGATCTTAATTTAATAAATGTTCTTTTCCTCCCTTTTCCTTATAGGCACCATTCTGTTAATATATGAAAGAGGCTATATGTAATATATATATATACATATATATATAATATGTGTGTGCATGTGTGTATGTATATATATATATATATATATATATATATATATATCTTATATAAGTTGCTTTACATATTTTCCTTTTACAAAACTACTTCTCCCATCTCTTTTGCCCCAAACTGCTCCATACCAAAGGATAATATTTTAAAAAACAGTTCTTCTTATTGGTGAATCCATCTTAGAAGGGAGACAGAGTTTAATGTGCATTCCAATTTCAAGACTAAATTGATTTTAGCAAAAGCGGAATTTAGGGATATCAAATGGTTTTTAATTTGGAGACAATTTGAAATACATGCTTAATTCCACAGAAATACCTTATAAAACCTATCTGGTTTTTGATGTTAAAATGTAAACTTTTAAAATAGCCTCAAATTTAAAAAGAATTTAAGGGGATACAATAATGCACTGAAAAATTGATGGCTGGGCCCTCTATACTATACTCTCAAAGAATGCTTTTGATTTTAATATAACTAGCAAAATCAGTAGTAAGAGATTTAATGAGAAGGGAGCAGTTTCAAATTAGGTTGTATATAATATTTCATATAAAACACAAAATCAATTTCACTTTTTTTGTCATTAAGACAAAATTGAGGAATTTTAAGAAATGGCAGATAAAAGGGGAGGTATTTTCAGTTTTGTTTTTTTTTTTTTTAAGGTGATGGTTGTCATTAAGAAGGATTTTTGTTTTTTGGTTTTGTTTTTTAGTTTTTGATTGAATAGCCTATGATGATCCAAGTCCCTCTAGATTGGTACTTATTTGGACCAGAATTTGCATATATATGTTTTGTGATGAAAAGAGACAGAGAGATAGAAGAGACAGGGACAGAGACAGAGAGACAGAGATATGGAAAGAGAAACAGAGTAAAAGAGACAGAGAGACAAAATGAGAGACAGATACACACAAAAAAATAAAATTTAGAGACTGATGCTTAGTGTAGAAATTATGGTTAATTTGACAGTAAAAATTTAGGGAATTGTGACTCAAGTTGTAGGTAAGTCATAGTCAGAAAGTTCTAAGGAGCATTATCAAACATACATGGAAAATATAAGAGGAATCACAGGACAGCTGGAGGAGAGAGAAAAAAGAAAAGAACTGAGGAAAGTAGAGGGGCTAAAAAAGCTTGTTATTCTGATCTATGGTAGCTAAAGACAGTCAGTTGAGAGAAGGCTTCAATTAAGCAATTGTTGATTACTTGGAGAGAACTGAACGCATTAGCCCAAAGCAACCAGTAACAGCTCACCTAACATTGGGGAAAGCTTTTAAGAAGCTTTTCATAAAGTTTTTTTTTTTTTTCTTTTTTTGCTTAGGCAATTGGGGTTAAGTGACTTGCCCAGGGTCACACAGCTAGGAAGTATCTGAGACCAGATTTGAACTCAGGTCTTCCTGACTTCAGGGCTGGTGCTCTAGCCACTGCGCCACCTAGCTGCCCCCTCATAAAGTTTTTATGTTCTCTACTTACAATTTAGCTTGCTTAGAAAAGAAAGAAAGCAAGGAAGGAAGGAAGGAAGGAAAGAAGGAAGGAGGAAGAGAGGCAAGGAGGAAAGGAGAAAAGGAGGTAGAGAAAGAAGGAAGGAGGGAGACAAAGGCAGAAAGGAAGGGAAAAAAGAAAAATAAGGGGGGAAAGTGGGACTTTTATGACTGCTATATTATCTTGGCAAACTAACTTAAAGAGTTAACCTAAACTGTTATTCTGTGAGTTCCCTTCTGAATGACCAACACACACACCATTTGGGTGGACTGAATAACTGATTAGACTGCTCTATAGAGCCTAGAAAATAGTTAATTCCATTAGCTTGGTGATAGACCACATGAAAGAGAACTCATATTAAGAACTAACATTTTTGCAAAAAAACAATGATCCAAAGAGAGATTTAATAATTAAATTCTAAATAATGAGTTGGGGGAAATAGTAATTATGAAAAAAAAAATTATAATGAGAAAACAGCATATCACAATTTCTGATTAAATATATCACAATTTCTGATTAAATATAATATAAATATTATAAGCATTTATAATATTTAATTAATAAATAAAATAGTTAAATCATACTTGGGGGAAAATCAGTCCCTACAAATATATTAAGAAAATGGAGCAGATGATTGGTAAACTAAATATACATTTAAAATAAATATTAGAAAATCAGCAAATAGAAAAACCATAAACATGCACAAAAGAGAAAATATTAAAAATTAGAGATGACATAAACTGGAGACAAATAAAACAAACAAATATGTAAAAGTAAAAGCTGGTTATTTCAAAGAAGATAAGACTATCTGATTGATTAAATAAAAATTGGACAAGGTGAAATCACAACAAAACTACAAATAATATTTTTTTTTAAAAAAGAACAATCCCAGAATGTTATATTAACTATCACAATTTTATACTAGCAAAACTGAAAACACAAAAGAAATAGAGGAATCCTTTCAGATCAAATAGAGATCTTAAATAACCTTTTGGTAAAGTGCAGCACTCTTTTTTATGCAAAGCACATTATAAAATAAATAGAAAGAACTTTTTTTTGTATCTAGCATAAAATCATCTAAACCAAGTCGATTAAATGGAGATCCAGTGAAACTGTTTCAATAAATGTGGGAGTGAAGCAAGAATTATAACTTTCAGGGAGGATTCTGGGAAGATGGCAGGTTGGGTCAGTAAAATTCAAGCTCTCCAGAGTCCCCCACAAATAAAACAAATTTCTGCCTTAAGGCAACCATAGACTAGTGAAAAATCAAGACTTGGGACAGAACAGGGGTCCTCTGGGTACAACTCAAGAAGATTGGAAGAAAGATCCCAAACAAAAGCCCAACGTATCCCAACTAGCTCCACAAAAACACCAAGTAGGGACCCTGGGGCAAACTGAGATTGGCTGGAGGCTCTGTAAAAACCACAAAAACTTTCATCTCCTGTATTACATGCAAAGTTGGGGGTCTGAGTCTGGGAAACCTGAGGGAATCTCAGCTGATTAGGAATGCCAGGCCTAGCTGTGCTGCAGAGACACAACCCTGGGAGAGTGGGAACCAACACACCTGATGAGTGCAGAGGCAGTGGGGCAGAGATGCTGCTGGCTAGCAGCACTTGGAGGGGGGGTTGGTTAGGAGGTCAGAGGGGGAATCTGAAATGAAATTAGAGGTATCTGCCCCCACCTGAAGATTATAGGTGCTTACACTAATATTTCTCATTTTAAAAAAGTGAACCAGTAAAAAAGAAAAAAAACCATCAACAGAAACTTATTATGAGAATAGGGAATAGTGGGATTCATCTCTTAGGAGGACACTGAAGTTTAAAAAAAGCCTCTTCTACCCCAAAGAGTAATGTTAAATAGCTTCTTGCCCAGAGAGAATTTATAGAACTATGTATCTAAAACTAAAGTAGAACTAAAAAAAATTAAAAAATCAAATGAGAGACATTGAGAAAAAAACTAAAGTTAATAAATACACAAATAAATAGGTGAAAACCATCCAAGAAAAAACAAAAAGATCAAGAAAAAATGCTAGAAAAGCAAATAGAATCTAAAAGATGAAAATAATTCTTTTAAATTTAGATTGGGCAAGAGGAAGCCAGTGAAGCTGTAAGAGACAAAGAAATAATAAAAGAGATTAAAAAGAATGAAAAAATAGAAAAATGTAAAATGTCTTGTAAGAATAACAAATCTGAAGAATAAATCAATAAGAGAAAATATAAGAATAATTGAACTACTTGAAAGCAGTGACCGAAAAAGAAAAAATCTTGACACAATAATGCAAGAAATAATCCAAGAAAATTGTCCTAGGGTGATAGAACATGAGAGGAAAGTGGAAATAGGAAAAAATATTTATTGATCACCACCTCAAAGAGATCCTTAGAGGAAAGCATATTGCCATATTTTGAAACTCTCAGATCCAAGAGAAAATTCAGTAAGAAACGGGGAAAAAAACAATTCAAATATGCTGGAGTTACAATTAGAATTGTATAAAATTTATCAGCAACCACAAAAAAAGACCACAGGTCCTGGAGACACATATACCAGCAACAAAAGAAGTAGGCCTACAGTCAAAATACACCCAGCAAAATTATCCATAATGCTGAAAAGAAAAAAAAAAAGGATATTCATCAAACTTGCAGATTTTCAGGGCTTTCAATCAAACTCAAACTCAGGAGATAACTTAATATATAAGAGCCCATATCAAAGATCAATTTCAAGGAACTTACCATGGAAAATTGTTTATTTTTTTAAATGGAAATGTTTATCATATATTTAATTGCTGATTGACATCAGTAATTGAACAATTCAAAAGAAAGATCGGTGTTGAATTGCATATGACCTGATTCTAAAAAGCAAAAACAGCTAGAAAAAGTAATTAGAAAATAGTAAAAATACTATTACATATAGGATATATAGAATATGTAGGATACTAAAAATAGTAATTATGTTTTACAAATCAGATATAGAGGAAGAGTAGAACAGAGGCCTTAGAGGAGGGAAGGAAGGCTCATAGTTCTGAAGATCTACTCACATTGGGAATGAGTTAAATAAGTACTGCTGCATGTAAATCATGAAGAGCATAGCACCCTCAAAAATCTATAAAGAAATAAGGGGAGAGAGAGATGGGTAGAGGGGACAACAAAGAGTGGGAGATGAGGAACAAAGGGTGGAGTGATGCTAAGTAATAGCAAAGCAAGTTAAGGAGCAGATTTATATTAGAATAGTTAATATAAATAAGAAAAAAGACAAGTTAAAACCAAAGATTCAATTTAAGAGAGAAATCTACATTATATGTCAGCTGTATTAATATTGTTTTAGATGTATATTTACATATACCTGTGTAGATATGTATGTGTTTGAGTGTATGTAGATATGCATGCATGTTGCTTTATATATATGTATATGTGAGTAGCTATATTGTTGGGTGTGTTTATATTTATGGGGGGGGCTCTGTGGGAGGGTGTTTGTGTGTATGTGTATATCTATATAAGTATATAACTTATCTATAGTTATTTATAGCCTGTTTGGGGAAGGAGGGGAAATGAAAAAAGGAGAAAAAAAGAATAAAGTAAAAAGGTTGCAGCAGAGAACAAAAGAACAACCAACAAGGAAACAAGGAAAACATGGACACAACTGAATATAATTTCTTCTATCACATATCTTTTCTTTAACTGGTAATTTATTGTTATGTGTTTTTAATTTTCTCTGATGTTCTGCTGGACACTTTACACATTTGGTTTCTTTTCTGTTTTTCTTTTTTTCTATTCTTGTTTTTAAAATAATTAAAAAAATGTTTACTTTCATCACTATTTTTTGATGTAGTTATGGAAATGCCTGAAACAGCTATCTCCAGATAAACTACATAACTGTGGGAAAAGAGTACATAAAACTATCCTTATTTGCTGATGATATGACGATGTAATTGGGAACTCAGCAATGATACTAATTGAAGCAGTTAATAGATCTTTTTTTAATAAGTATTTTTGTCTTCTATTTTTATATTATCATTGTTATTTCTGGAAATGTTTCCTTCCCATCATAGCCATCCCATTTTATTAACAGTATTAAAGATGAAAAAATCATCACAATTTATAGATACATTGAAAAAGGCTGAAATTATGTGCAATGTCTAACATATATGGAACTCTCACCTCCAAAAAAAAGTGGATTGGTGATGGTGAAAGTGACTGTTTCACATTTTTTTGTTCAAGTTATAATTGAGCTTTTAAATTTTATTGCATTCATTTTTTTGCATGCTTTTCCTTTTAGCTTAGATACTATGCATCATTTTCTTGGCTCTGCTTATTTATGCATGAATCTGTTCATGTATGTTTTTCAGTGTTTCTGTTTTTATCACGTACATGATTTCTTAATGCACAGTAATATTCTATCAATGTACTACAATTGAATTAGTTTTTCTCCAAAGAGCATCTACTTTTTTTCCAATTCTTTGCTATCACAAAAAGTTATTTTATAAATTTGTTCTTGTAAATAAAGACTTTGTTTTTACTTAAGACTTCTTTGAGGTATGTCCATTAATAGGGTCTGTTATTTAAAGATTATGGACATTTTATTCACTTTATTTGCATAATTCGAAATTGCTTTCCAAAACGAGTGTACCATTTCACAGTTACACTGTTTTAGTGTGCCTACCATTACACAATTCCTCCAGCACTGCAATTTTTGTCATCCTTTTTCAATTTGCCAGAATATGAGATAAAATCAAAGGATTGTTTTAACTTACTTATCTTAGTGTTGGTTATTTGAAACATTCTTTTATGTAGTTGTGAATACTTTGCATTTTTTTTAGAGTTAGTTGTTTATATCAATTGACTGTTTACCACTGATTTGCCGTTTCTTCCTTCAGCTAATTTTATAAATAAGGAAACTGAGACAAACGGGGTTGAGTGACTTCCTTCCTCAGTGTCACACAGCCAGTAAGTATCTGAGGACAAATTTGAATTTAAGAAGATAGTGTGTCTTCCTGACTTTCAGCCCAGTACTCTATCCATTAGCAGGAGTGTTTACTAAAGACTAGCACTTCTGATGTGAGGGCTGGCTGAACATAAATCACTCCTCATCCACTTTTTTGTTTATCTTCATCCAAATTTTACATGTTTCTACAAGAAGGTATAGCATACAGAAGAATCACATTCTAGTAAGCTATATTACAGGTTAAATCAGTTTGAGGGAAACTGAGAAGCTGTAAAGTTATTGATGAGTTAGGGGGAGTGTATATAACAAACATGTGAAGACTTATCTTGGTGGAATGGGCAGATGAGAACAATTTGTTCCAATATTCATGAAAGCAGGTGAAGTAATTGCTTTGGAGTGCTTAGAATTTTGTCTTGCCACTGGACTTTGATGACCCTGGAAAAGAGAGTAATGCTGAAAATTTCATGCAACTCTACCACATTTAAATCCAATTCATGTTAAAGGCAAAACATCATCTCATAATGTCAGTGGTCTTTTAAAATGAAGTATGAGCAATAGCTATTACAGAAAGTTTCTTAATCATTTATCTATCCATATATATGTACATCATATATTATGTATATATGTCGCAGAAATTTGATACAAATTATATTTCACCAATTGCTTGTTTCCTTTTGGTGTGTTAGTTTTGTCTCTGTAGAAACTTTTTAGTTTTTTTATTTTCAATATTTTTTATAATTACCTCTATATCTCATTTGATTAAGACTATGTCCTATCCAAAATTATAAAAGACATATAATCTCTATCTATTCTAATTTTTAATAGTATGATCTTTAAAATGTATTGTGGAATATGAGAGGTTAAATGACTTGTACAGGATCACCACATCACACATCTAATAAATGTCTGATGAAATATTGAACTTGGATCTTTTTGATTCCTGGTCCATTATTTCAAATGCAAGTGAATGACTCAATAAGACTTCAAGAATCAGTCAAACAAAAACAAAAAAATGAAAAAATAGAAGAAAATATGAAATATCTCCTAGGAAAAACAACTGACTTGGAAAATAGATCTATGAGGGACAATCTAAGGATTATTGGACTTCCTGAAAGCCATGATGAAAAAAAGAATCTAAACAATCTTCCAGGAAATCCTGAAAGAAAACTGGCCTGAGGTTGTAGAATCAGAAGGCAAAATCACCATTGAAAGAATTCACGGATCACCTCCTGAAAGAGACCCCAAAATTAAAACCCCAAGCAATATCGTGGCTAAATTTCAGGATTATCGCACCAAGGAAAAGATTTTGCTAGCAGCTAGAAAGAAACAATTCAAATACCGAGGATCTATAATTAGAATCACACAAGATCTGTCAGCCTCCACATTGAAGGATCAAAGGGCCTGGAACCAGATATTCCGAAAGGCAAAGGAACTTGGATTACAGTGAAGAATAACCTATCCAGCTAGAATGAGCATTATCCTCCAGGGAAGAAGATGGTCATTTAATGATATAGGTGAATTTCACCTATTTCTAATGAAAAGACCTGATCTGAACAAAAAATTCAACCTCCAAACACAGAACTCAAGAGAAGCATAAAAAGATAAAAAGGAAAGGACTCTTGAGAACTTAATTTCTACTATGGAGATACTTAAAGATTGGGGTATAATTAGATATTACTTCGATAATATGAAAAAGAAAACTAGAGGGGGGAAAGGTTATTATACTGGGGAAAAGAGAGAAAAGGTGGTAAAATAATATTTTAAAAAAAGGAGGTAAAAATAAGGTAAAATCTCATGAAGAGGCAAAGAAAACCTAATATAATTGAGGGAAAGAAGGGAGGGAGATGAGCATTGTGTAAATCTTACTCTCATCAGATTGGGCTCTAAAAGTGTATATCAGACACTTTTGGTTTCACAGAGAAACTTGTCTTTTGCTATAGGGAAGTGGGAGGGAAAGGAGGAAAAGGCCATCTAGTTTTCATAGTGGTGTGTTTTTGAAAAGAAATAGGAAAGGTTGGGAGAAGGGCATGTTGTCTTTTGATTCTCCACATTTATGATTTTTTTAAAACATAGCTTACATTTTACTAAATATTTTAAAGGATTAATTTTGCCTAGCCCCTTTCAAGTCTCAAATAAGGAAAAAAGAAAAATGAAAAGATTTTTAAACACTGTTTTGTAAACAAAGACAAAAAAGACAGACTGCAAATTAGAAAGTGGCCTAAAATGCTTTTTGTTTCAAAACCATTACAAAAATAATTTATTTGAACAGATATTTGTGAATTGTTATGATACTTCATGGTTATTTTTTTAATCCATCCCCTAACCCCAGGAATGTACTTACTTTTTAAAAGGTTTATTGCATTGATAGATCAAATTCATCCTGTAAGTCATATATGTCGATTTCAATAAGGCATTTACCAAATTGTCTTAAATATCCTTAAGGAAAAGATAGAGTCTGCATGTTAAGTTGATTAAATAAGCAGGACAATATTAACAAAGTTTACTGATTACTTGATCAATGTCAAAAATCAAGAAGTATATCTCATAATATGCAAGAAATTATCTGTATGTTATCCTGTTTTACATTTTTATTAACAATTAAACCAAGGACATGGAAAATGTACTTAGCACATTTTTGGATGACAAAAAATTGGAAGATTTAAATTCAAGAAATGGAGATATTCTGCACAAACTTAATTGCTGGGCTGCCAAAAAAATGAAATTTGGCAAGGATGAATGTAAAGTTTTTCATTTTGACTTAAGACAACAAGCTTTGTACTATTTTCTGTCAGGGAGGAAATGTGTGCATTGTAGTTGACATCAAATTCTATATGAACTAAGAAGATGATAAATTTGCTAAAGATAATTAAATGTTTTATTTCTTGCTCCAGATGTATTTTATTGGTATATGAATCTCCACATAAGAAGACTATTAGAGATTCAAATCCTTCCTCCAGTATCTTAGAAAGACACCTAAATTTTTAAGAATTCTACTTGATTATCTGTAAGATGACCAGGTTAGTTTCAATTTTATGTAAGATCTCTTTCAACACAAAATCACTTATACAATGGTCTACAATAACATATTAACTACCATCCTGCCACAAATAACCCATAATACTATGAAATTAAATAGGTTGTATATACATAGCCAGTATGAATCAGAGATGGATCTCTCTTTTAACTCTGAGGAATCCAAATCTGAGGCAGATCCATTATTTACTATGTCATGATTCTCTCATATTATTTTAGTCTAAATTAATTGAAGTTTAATGTTTAGATCATTAACAGTGACTATATATTAGTCAAAACATAACTAGAGTATCATATTCCATTTTCTCCATCACTCTTTACTATGTCTTGAGGCAACATATCAAAATCATTAATAATTCAGAAATCATGTCCTAAGAGTTAAGCTATAAGAAAGTGAATATATTCAATATGGAAATAAAAATAATATGAGCATTCAAAGCATACATCTTCAGATATCTGAAATGGTGTCATGTAGGAGAAGAGGTAGAACATGTGTCCAGGACCTCTGGTGTAAGGACTGTCTAGCCCTTCTTATTTTTTACCCTTGTGGCCTACCTAATCCATATAATTTTAACCTGTGTCTCTAAGAAGCTGTACCATGTACAGCAGCCACACTCTGATATGTCACAACATTTTGGGATAGGCTGAACCAAGTTGAAGGCAACTAGGAGGTCTCAGATTCATGACTGAGATAGACATCCCTCTATCCCAAACATTTGAAGGCTTCCCTTGGTAGAATAATCAGGTGAGAACATTTTGTTCCAACAGCCATGAAGACAATTTAAGCCAGTGCTATGAAACTCTTAGAGCTGGTTAGACCAAAATGACCAAGGTCATCTACATCTTGACTCCAACCTGACACTGGACTCTGATGACTTTGAAAGAGAGAGTAAGGCTATTGATTTCATGAAACTCTGCCTCCCTCAAATCCAATATGCATGGATCAAAATATGTCACCTGTACTGTTTCACTCTTTCTACTTATCTCAAAGTCCTTTGGTGACAGGTGAATGATGAATCAGCAGGTCTGGATACACTTGGAGATGTAGCTCTAACCTGACACACAAGAGGCCCAGGATGTAGGGTCCAATGGGATTCAGTAGCCACCTGGGTGAATAAAGAGCCTTTTAAGGACCATATTGCTCATTTCCCGGAGTGAGAAAGGGCTAGAAAAGGTGCTCCTAAAATTGTCTGACTGGGGCAGCTAGGTGGCGCAGTGGATAGAGCACCAGACCTGAAATCAGGAAGACCTGAGTTCAAATTTGATCTCAGACACTTAGCATTCCTTAGCTGTATGACCCTGGGCAAGTCACTTAACCTCAATTGCCTCAGCAAAAAAAAAAAAAAAAAAATTGTCTGACCTAAAAACCATAGCCAACCCTGACCTGATCACTGCAGCAGACAGAACCTGAGGTCAAAACATATTCCCAAAAATGTACAAAATCTTCTGCAAATATGATTTCACTCACCATCAGTACATGGAATGTGTGCACAGTGATAAACAAGAAAACATCCAGTAGAACTGAAAGAGGAACATCTTGTGAAAGAACTCATCAGGTGTCTCATGTAAATAGCAGTTCTGAATGAAATAAGCTTGACAAATAAAGGCCAGCTTATTGAAGTTTGAGCTAGATACACATTTTTCTGAAATGGCACAGTTAAACAGAGTGTTGTAAAGTCAGTGAAGATTTTATAGTGAAAACTAATATAATTGAAAGGGCCTGTTATCAATATGAATGAATGAAAGGCTTGTGAAAATATAATTATCTTTGCAGGAAAACACCAATCCACCACCAGCAGTGCTTATCTCCCATCATGACATACTCTGATGAGGTCAAAGAAAAAAATATGAATATCTGGATACCCTTATCTTCAATTTGCCAAGAGAATACAAGCTTATAATTCTGAGTGGCTTTAATGCTAGAGTAGGCTCAAACTACAAGATTTGATGGGGAGTCCTTGAGAGGAATGGAATTGGAAACAGCAACAGCAATGGTCACTTACTCCTGAAAACTTGAACTTCTCATCACTACAACACTCTTCTGTTTTTCTAAACACAATAAAACTTCATGGATTCACAGTAGCAACAAATATTGGCATTTAATAGACAATATCATCGTAAAGAGAAGAGACAGTATGTGAGAGGGATAAAAGCAATGTGTGGTACAGTGTGATTGACTGATTATAGTCTTATTTTGTCAACTAAATATTCACATTCAAAAAAAGTGGTGGCCCTAATGCAAAAAGATTCCAAAAAGATGTAATGTCAATAATCATAGTGCTTCTTTGAGCTGGAACAGTTTGTTGCTAACTTGGAGAGAAGTTGAACCAACACATGGTTGTCAACAGTGGGTCAGAAAACTTTCAGAGATTTGGTGTATCATACTGAATATATTTATCTGGGTCAGAATATTCACAAGCATCAAGAATGGCTTGTCAAAATGATGGGGAAATTCAGAAACTGCTTAAAGAAAAATGAGAACTCCATGGGGTTTACTAACAGGATAGTTCATCCATATTTAAGAAGGCAGCATTTAACTCCATCAAAAGTAAAGAAGTGAAGCTTTTGAGAGCTGCAGAATTTTTGGCTCATTAAGAAGAGAGATAAATTTCAGTTTTATGCTGATAGTAACAAACATTTTTGATGCCTTGAAAGATATTCATGGGCCAAAATATATAGTGCATGTCAGTTATTCAGTGCTGATGGAGCCAGATTGATTAGTGATAAGAACATGATCCTAGAGAGATGGGCTGAGCACTTCCATAATGTTCTCAAAAAATCAACATCAATCAATATTGATGTCACTGACCATTTATATAATGTTGAAGTCAATTCTTCCCTAGATGGAGTTCCAACTGAAGAAGTGGTTGTGAATGCCATTAGACTACTTTCATGTGGCAAAGTATCTGGTTTTGATTTTATTCTAACTGAGATACACAAGGTGAGGGGTTCATGGCTCATACAAAAGTTGACAAATATTGTGGGTTATATGGCAAAAGGAAGTTATCTGCCAAGAGCTCAAGAATGACACTACTGTCCACCTCTGTTAAGGCAAAGGACAATCACAGGAGAGTGTCTCCCTTGCCAAATTCCTCCTTAATATTAAAAGGCTGATATTTCACCTGGCCATTTGCCTGAGAGTGAGTATAGCTTCAAAATTGGCAAAGCAATGGTCATTATGGTGTTTGTTGTCAACAACTCCAGGGGAAATTCCAGGAATAAAGCAGAAGGTTGTATACACCATTCATTGATCTGATGAAGGTCTTTGATACTGTTAGTCATGAGGACTTATGCAAAATTATGTAAAAAATTTGCTTCTTCAGAGAAATTCATTAAAATTGCATGCCAATGTCATGACACTATGATTGCTTGAGTTCTGTATGGTGGGCAGAGCTCTTATGTTTTCCCTGTCCTCAATGGAGTGAAACAAGGCTGTGTACTTACTGAGATGCTTTTTAGTATGATGATTTTAGTCATGTTGTCAAATGTCTGTAATGAGGATGAAAAAGGCATCAAATTCAACTACTACACTGATGGCAAATTCTTCACCTTTAAAAGGCTACAAGTCAAGACAAAGTGAAAGGAATGAAGGTTTTTTGTTTGCAGATGATGGTGCATTCAATGCTGAGATACCACAAAGTATGCATCAGTTCTCTGTTCTTGTGCAAACTTTGATCCACCATTTAAAAGGAAGAAAACGCAGGTACTCCACCAGCCAGGACCATATCAACCATATGCAGAACCATTGGTTATAGCAAATGGAGAAATTTTGAATACTGTGAATAAGTTCACTTACCTTGGCCATATATTTTTCAATGATAATGAGATTGACATGCACATTGCCACAACTGGCTCAGTGCTTTGGAAGGCTCTGAAGGAAATAATGAGAGAGAAGAAATATTAGACTGATTCTAAACTTAAAGGTCTATAGAAGTGTTGTGCTGACTTTATTGCTGTATGCCTGTGAAACTTGGGAGTGTACCAGCCCATGGCAAGAGCCTGAATTGTTTCCATTTGAATTAGCTTAAGAAGATTCTGAAGATCACCTGGCAGGATAAGATACCAGACACTGAGGTCCTTTCTGGAACACCAAGCATGCAAATTGTACTGCAGAGAATGTAACTCCATTGGGCTGGCCAGTGTGCAAATGCTAAACTTACACTTGCCAAAAGACTTTTATGGAGAACTCACACAAGGCAAGTATTCTCATCTTGGTCAGAAAAAGTGATGCAAGAACACTCTCAAAGTCTCTCTTAATAGCTTTGAAATTGATTTCATTACATGAGAAATGCTGGCAAAGGACCACTCAGCAAGGCATGCATTTAGCAGAGAAGATGCTGTGCTCTATTAGTGAAGCCAAATGAAAGGAAGTCAAAAGAAACAGGAGATGTTGAAGAATCCACCCCAAATGTTCACATAGACTCTTTGTGCCTAATCTGTGGTAGAGCGTTCTGAGCTCAATGTAACTAACATGGTGATTATGTTTATCCTCTTCAAGAACAAAAGACAATAAAAAGTTATGTGGAAGAAGGAAAATAAAAGATTCATATTTTTGCAGAAGACAGAAATAAGGTCAAGAAGGAAAAATTAAACTTCATAGTGCAAAATCCTTACAGGAGATGTGTCTCTAGAAGCCCATGTCTCTATATTCTCATTCCCAATCTCATACTCTCAACAATCTCATACTCTACAAAACAGTACTTCAGGATAGATCCAGCTAAGTAATTGAAATAATCCTCAGAGATCCTCCAGGGGGGGGGGGAAGACCCTTGCTTAAACAAGGAACTAATTACTTACTAGAGTGTCTTATTTTCCATTCTCTAGAAAGAAGGAAGTTTGGTAGGTGAACTCAGAAGTCAACTAGACAGGAATGGAAGAAAAGCAGCCTGTTACTTTCCACCACTCCCTTTCCATCTGAGGTGATGCCATTATCTTCTACTGGATGTTGTTTGTCACTAGGGTGTCAATGAGAATGAGAAAGTTGGGAGGTTTTCCAGTTCCTCTAAAGTTACATTTTCGCAGCATGGCTCCATTATTTGGTTTGAAATGAATCCCCAGAACATCACACACACACAATATTCAAATGAAAAGTACAAAAATGCATTCTACAGCCAAATGAAAGTGATTTTTGGATTATTTGCTGTTGAAGCATGCATTTCATTGCTCAATTGATGGAATATACAGGTTTTTGCAAATGTTTGCATGTATGGGTATTTTTACCACACACACATACTCATACGTATGTTTAATATATATATATATATATGTGTATATATAGTATATGTGTGTAAGTATGTGTATACATATATACAAATGGACATATATTATGCTTATTTAATCTTTCTATATCTATGTACATTGACTTTTTGTATGCACATATACATAAACATACTTAGATAAACCTCTATTAGTTCTATAGCAAAAATAAGTAGGAGCTTATTTCAAAGTTAAAATTTTTGAAAGTAGTTCAAATTCTTCACTTACTCTGAGGAATCAGAATTATTTTTTTTTAATTTTATTTTATTTGCATAACATATGTGTGGGTAATTCTTCAACAATAACCCTTATATAGCTTTCTGTTACAAATTTTTCCCCCCAACTCCCCACCCCTCCCCTAGATGGCAGGATATCCACTACATGTTAATTATGTTAAAATATTGGCAAATTGAATATATGTATACATATTTCCAAACTTATCATTGTTGTGCAAGAAAAATCTTATCTACACAAACAATATATCAGATAAAGGAAACACAATGTAAGCAAACAACAATCAAGGAGTATGAGAATGTTATGTTGTGGTCCACATTTCGCATCCCTCTCTCTGGGTGTATATGGCTTTCTTCAGTAAACAATTGGAGGTGGTTTGAAACATTTCATTGTTGAAGAGAGCCATGTCCATCATAATTAATCGTCATATAGTACTGTTGTTGCCATGTATAATGATCTCCTGGTTCTGCTCATTTCACTCAGCATCAGTTCATGTAAGTCTCTCCAGGCCTCTCTGAAATCATCTTGCTGGTCATTTCTTACAGAACAATAATATTCCATAATATTCATATACCATAATTTATTCAGCCATTCTCCAATTGAAGGGCATCTATTCAATTTCCAGTTTCTAGCCACTACAAAAAAGGGCTGCCACAAACATTCTTGCACATGTGGGGCCTTTTCCTTCCTTTATGATTTCTTTAAGCCCAATAGAAATGCTGCTGGGTCAAAGGGTATGCACAGTTTGATAACTTTTTGAGCATAGCTCCAAATTGTTCTCCAGAATGGCTGTATCTGTTCACAGCTCCACCAACAATGCATCAGTGTCCCAGCCCTCCCACAACCCCTCCAACATTCATCATTAACTTTTCCTGTCATTTTAGGCAATCTGACAGGTGTGAAGTGGTACCTCAGGGTTGTTTTGATTTGCATTTCTCTGATCAACAGTGATTTGGAGCACCTTTTCATATGACTATTAAATGGTTTTAATTTCATCCTCTGAAAATTGTCTGTTCATATCCTTTGACCATTTATTGATTGGAGAATGGCTTGAATTTTTATAAATATGAGACAATTCTCTATATATTTTAGAGATGAGACCTTTATCAGAACCCTTGAATGTAAAGATGATTTCCCAATTTATTACTTCCCTCCTAATCTTGTCTGCATTGATTTTGTTTGTACAAAAACTTTTTAACTTAATATAGTCAAAGTTATCTATCTGGTTTTCAATTAAGAGTTCCAGTTCTTCTTTGGACATAAACTTATTCCATCTCCATAGGTCTGAGAGGTAAACTATATTACATTCCTCTAATTTACTTATAGTATCACTCTTTATATCCAGATCATGAACCCATTTAGATCTTATCTTGGTATGTGGTGTTAGATGTAGGTCAAGCCCTAATTTCTTCCACACTAGTTTCCAGTTTTCCCAGCAGTTTTTGTCAAATAGTGAATACTTATCCCAAAAGCTGGGGTGAATCAGAATTATTTTAAAAAATAAAAAATATATCTAAATAACTTAGAAGTCATGACAAAGATAAGATGAATGTGAAACATTGAATGTGAAACTGATATCATTTATATAATTAGAATATCAACTGTAAATATATCATAAGTAGAGTGTTGGTTTGGTTATGAAAATCTAGTTTATAATATTTCCTTTGACGCTTACTAACTCTGAAATCCCAAGGCATTTATATATTCCTCAATCAACTTCCTATTGTCGTCTGTAGCGGTGGAAGAGTTTCCTTACAAAGAATTTTCTTATATTGATAAAACCATAGATCTTTTGTACATGTATGTATACATATATACACACAGATAAACACATGTATATATGCATATATATTTGCACATATATGTACATATAAACACTCATTTGTTTATTGAGTTAAGGGCATGAAAATGCATACATATAAATAATATATAGTTGATGAGGGAAAATTTGAGATTACATATCCTTGAGACTTTATAAATGAGGCCCAGGTCAAGATTCATCGAATGTCATTTTCCCCTGCGTATCAGTAGAATGGAAGCATAACAGTGTACACTGCTGCTATTGATAAACTAGATTCTAAATGTGGTTTTGATGGACAGAAAAATGCAATCAGTTACTTTACTTTCAAGGCTGAAGAAGGAATTAGCTATGCATGTTTTTTGCAAATGGAGCTCTGAAATCACTAATGACTGTTTCTGGGTTCAGTCATACACATCCAGAAACTCTGGCTGCTACATGAAGCCTTTCGTTACTGATTAAAAGAGAGGTAATATATTGCACTTGGCTGTGTTTCATCTAAATTGGCAAGTCTACTGACTCCCTTTTACTCGTTACACCACAGCATGAACTCTGTTGGTTCTTAATGCTAATGTGAGAGAAGAGAGACCAAGGAAGCATAGCACAGAACACAGAAAATGATTGCTGAGACACAGCAGAAACAGACAATCCAATCTGGCCAGAAGCAATTTGATGAGGAGCTCTAAATCTGAATCAAAGTCATTGTTTCCTCCATGAGATGAAGAAACTGACCCACAATGACAGGCACTTACATTTTGGCCACAGTTGCTCATCAAAGAACCATTTACCCACATGCTCAGAGTAAAATGCATAGTGGGTCACACATCATTTATTTCAACTTCACTCAGAGACACAGGTAATAACATAGTCATCAGCATCATCGTTCATCTTTGAATATGAAGGACAAAACTGGAATTACTGGAATGGAAGAGACCTTGAGAGATCATCCAGCTCACTCAGTGCTTGATCTTCAGGAGAATCAGTGAGGTATATACTAATCAACCAGTCAAAAAAGATTTATTGAGTCCCCACTGGTGCACACAAGTTTTTCATACTTAGCTACTCCAGCCCTCCCCTTCACAATTCTGGAATCAAAAACCCATCCCCAGGAAAGGAGCCAATTTCAAAAGTGGTCAATGTAGCTTATGGATGGCGTATGGCTAGAAGCCTGGGATCAGAGGCATGAAGATGGAGATTCTAGTGCTGAATCCAGCATGTGCTTCCTGTGGGACGCAGGACAATTAATTGGAAAAGTTCTCTGTCCTTTAAGCAATGCTCTGATACCAAAAATACATCTTGTATTGATAAGAGGAATTTTCTTATCTGTCAGTTCTCCTTACTAATGAAATCACAGATCCAGTCTCTTTGCCTATTATTATTCCAGTATGGTTTACTGGGAAAGGTGCCAGGGTAGCAGTAAGAAGAACTAGGTTTCAAATTCTGCTTTAGACAATATGTCATACACATTTGTGGTCAAGTTATTTAATATCTTTGAGCCTCAGTTTCTTCATCTGCAAAATGGAGATAGTGATAGCATCTATATCACAAGATTATCAATCTCAAATAAAACTGGTTCTATGAAGTACTTTGTAATTTTTTTTTCTCTTTTAGATTGGCCCTGTGATTTCCTTGGTATAAAGAACTCCCGGTGAGGAAATGCCCTTTACCAAAGCAGATAATCTTCAACTTATAGTTTTAAAAAACTTACTGAGAGCAGTGAGTGTGCCACAAAAGCAAGATTTAAACTCTTGTCTTTCTGTCTTTGTGGTAGAAAATACTAGTGTTTTAAAATTGTTTGATTTTTAAATCATCATTATTTCTGTTGTATCATTATTAATATAGTTTAATTATTAGCATAATAAATATAGGTATTGAGGGCTCACAAAAATTACTTGAAATATTTCTCCCACTTTTATTTAGGTCATAATAATACTACATGAAACAGAAGTTTTGTAATTCTTTTTTGTAGCATGTAGCATTTTGAAATGAAACATGTATACTTTGATAGGTGAATAAATGAATATATACATATATGCCTTAAGGCCACACACTACATGAACTTAATATACATTTGAATGTGACATATAGAATATATGGGAAGTTTCCCCTAAGTGTACAAATATGTCTTCATGGAGAAATGGAATGCAAATACATACATCTGGGGAGAGATCCTATATTTTGTTTATCTTAAGCTTTTCCCCCAGACATTCAGCTATCATTTCAACCTCAAAACTTCATGCTTTTCTGTCAGGAAATTTTAACTCTGACACTCTTGAGGCTAGGTCTTGATCAGCTGTGATGTTCAAAATTGTTTGTGTTCCAGGCTTTCTCTGGTTCAGAGACACTTTGGAATGCATGTTCTTCCTCCTTCCAGTTCCAGAATAAGGAAGTGAAGAATTTCTGGAATATAGCTTTCTAGATAGTATATATATATATATATATATATATATATATATATATATATATATTTCATGGTTGACTAAGTATACATCAAAGCCCTAGTCACACCAGTGTTAACCACGAGTGAAACAACAGAATGATTTATGGAGTAATCAGTCAGTCATAAACTACAAAATTTAATAGATATAGCTATATTTTTTGCTTTACCTGGTTGCTGTCATTTTTTGTGCATCAGATTTCATATACACATATACTAGAAATACAATATACATATATACACATACATATACTAGAGACACACATATACATATGTTTAAATATTTGTGTATATATGTCTGTACATATATATGCATATGTATAAACAATTATTTTTAATTAGCTTGACTCTATATTCATGAATCAGGGTGAAACCAGAGGGGCATGTTCACCTTAAAATTAATATAGAGAATAATTAAATCACTATCCTCATGTATCCTACAGGGTGTGCAACATCTTTGAGAACAGTTTGGAGGGAAAGAAATTATAATTCTACATATATTTGTTATCAATTAAATTCTTCTGAACATGAAGATAATGAAATATAAAATTATTTCTGATCAACAATTATACTTATTAGAAGCTAATTAGCATTATTTTCTGAGCTAAATGAATAAATAATATAAGATTAATAAACAGAGGATAGATAATCTGTTATTAAACCAGCCCTGCATTCTTGGTATAAATCTCACTTGGTCAAGTGTATTATCCTGTTGACAAATTGCTGTATCTCTTTGCTAATATTTTATTAAAATTTTTTGAATCGATATTCATCAGGGATATTGCCCTGTAATTTTTATTCTCTGTTTTGGCTCTTCCTGATTTAGGTAACAGTATTATATTTGGGTCATGGAATGAAAATGACAGGACTAATCATTTGCCTATTTTTTCCAAATAGTTTACATAGTATTAGAATTAATTGCTCTTTGAATGTTAGATAGAATTCACTTGTAAATCCATCAGTCCCTGGAGGTTTTTTTCTTAGGGAGTTCACTGATGGCTTATTCAATTTCTTTTTTCTAAAATGGGACTACATAAGTAATGTATTTCCTCATTTATTAACCTGGGCACCTTATATGTCTGTAAATATTCATCCATTTCATTAGATCGGCAGATTTTCTAGCATACAGTTGGGCAAAAATAACTACTAATTATTGCTTTCATTTTTTTTTCATTGGTGGTGAGTTTACCCTTTTCATTTTTGATGCTGGTAATTTTCCCCCTTTTTTCTAATTAAATTAACTATAGGTTTGTCTATTTTGGTAGTTTTTTTCATAAAAGATCTTAGTTTTATTAATTATGTCAATAGATCTTTTATAGTTTCAATTTTATTAATCTCTCGAATTTCAGAATATCTAATTTGATATTTAATTGGGGGTTTTAAATTTGTTCTTAGTTCTAGCCTTTTTAGCTGCATATTCAATTCATTTATCTCCTCTTTCTCTATTTTATTCATGCAACTATTTAGAGATATACAATTTCCCCTAAGAACTACTTTGGCTGCATCCCATAGGTTTTGATAAATTGTCTTATTATTGCCGTTTTCTTGGATGAAATTATGAATTATTTCTGTGATTTGTTGTTTGACCCATTCATTCTTTGGAATTAGATTATTTAATTTTCAATTGGTTTTTATTATATCTTTCCCTGGCTCTTTAATGAATATAATTTTTATTGCACTCTGTTCTGAAAAGGAAACATTTACTATTTCTGCCTTTCTGCATTTGATTGTGAGGTTTTTATGCCCATGCTTTATTTATGTGTAGGTGTCATGTATTGTGGAGAACAGGATGTATTTCTTTGTGTCCCTTCTTAATCTTATCTAGAGATCTGTCATATTTAGGTTTTCTAGGAGTTTATTAACCTCCTTTCTTATTTATTTTGTATTTAGATTTGTTTGGTTGTGAGAGGAGAAGGTTGAAGTATAGTATAGTTTTGCTGTCTCTTTCTTCCTTTCACTGGCTTAAAATCTTCTCTAGGAATTTGGCTGCTCAATAATTTGGTGCATTTACATTTAGTATAGTTACTATTTCATTGTTTACTGTACCATTTATTAAGTTGTATTTTCCTTCCTTATCTCTTTTAATTATATCTATGTTTACTTTTGTTTTATCTGAGATCAGAATTGCTACTCCGTGCTTTTTTTTTTTTACTTCATCTGAAGCATAATAAATTCTGTTCTAGCTTCTTACTCTCTTAGTCTGTATGTATCTCTCTGTTTCACATGTAGTTCATGAAAACAACATATTGTAGGATTTTGCTTTTTAATTCACTCTGCTATTTACTTCCATTTTATGGGAGAGTTTATCCCATTTACTCTCACAGTTATGATTATCAGTTCTGTATTTCCTTCCAAACTATTTTCACCCTTCTATATACTTTTGTTCTCTCTTTCCACTCAGTGTCTCCTTAGTAGTGGTTTATCCCACCCCACCCACTGCCTGCCCTATTTTCTATCATCCCTCCCCTTTTTCTTACCCCTTTCTCCTAGTGTTTCTATCCTACTTTCCATCCAGCCCCTCCCCTTTCTTTCCTTTTTCTCCTCATACTTCTTCATAGGGTAAGAGAAATTTCTATACTCAATTGAATGATTAAGTTATTCTCTCTTTGAGCCAAAACTGATGAGATCAAACTTCAGACAGTGCTCAACCTCCTTCCCTTCTTTCCCTCCATTGTAATAGATCTTATGTCATTCTTCATATGATCTTATTTATCCCATTATACTTCCCCTTTCCTCTCTTCCCAGTGCAATCTTTTCCTTAATGTCTTTTTCTTTGATATCAGTCACAACCATTCACAACCACCTCCTCCATCAATGTGATGTCCCCTTCTAACTGCCTCAATAATAGATACAGTTCTCAATAGTTTACATATATCATTTTCCCACTTAGGGATGTGAATAGTTTAACCTTTAAATAACAATTTTTCCCCTGTTTTCTTGTGAATCCTGTGTTGCTCAGTCTCACTGACTAATTAATTCTTGCTTTTAACAGAAATTTTCTATGGTAAAGGTTCTTTTCTGTTTCTTGCTCATTTTCTTTGATTCTCTTTTTTGTATTTCCTTTTATTTTACTTGTATGGTTGAGCTCTGCTTCTGGGATAAAGGGGATGCTGTCCCAAATTTCCTATGTAGCTCTGAACCCTTGGCTTTGAGCACAGAAGCTCCTTTTGTTGGCAAGAGGTAGCTTTGCCTGTTTCTTTCTTTTTTTTTTTTTGGAAACAGTCTAGTTTCCAAGAATTTGCCTTCTGAGCTGGGACTGAAGGCTGCCCCACTGGTTTGCTACACTACTGAAACAGGACCCAGGGCCTCAGTTGCTTAACTGCTGGGATTAAGACCCTCTCACTGATTTTTCCAGATTCAGTCTGAGTTCAGCTGACCATCCCTTTCTCCCCCCAAGAGAGATTGACTTTTTCTTGAAGTTTTTCCAATCTGTCTTAAACTAGAGGGTGGTGTCATTCCATCAAACTCTGTTCAGAGGCTTGTTTTCATGTGATATTTTTGGGAAAATGAGAGTTTGAGCAGCTTTCTGGCTGTACTCTGCATCTTGGATCTACTCATGAAAATCCTGGGGTACAGATAACCTATTTGTTTTTGACACATTACTATTTGCTTAGTGTCATGTTCTTGCTAGTGTAGTGTTCAAGTTAGGTGTCTTAAAATTGAGATATAATGACTACAGCATGTGACCCTGGGTAGGTCACCTAATAGTGCATTAGGTAAGTTGCAAAATTCAAAGATTTTTTTTATCAGCCTTTATAAAGGAAGATTCCCTATTGTTACTTCCCTTTACTAATAAAATCATCTGGCTGATTTTGTTTCTCCCACACTTGCAAAAAAGTTTCATCTAATCTTTGTCAACCATTATGTCACATTCTTAACTTATTATCGCAGTTATGGTAACTTACTAATATTTATGACAAATGATTTGGAAAATAATTAACATAGATGAAAATGAGAAGTTTTTTTTAAGAGGAAACCATCTCATCAAAATTATTTTATAATAAAAACTCACTTTTCTACTGATCTTTGGAATGACAAAATGCTTCCATAAAAAATGCTCTGGTTTAAATAGAAAAAATTCATTATATTCACTACTTTTTTTTCAGGTGAGTAAGCTTACTGTCAGAGAGATTGTATATTTTGACAACAAAACAAAATATTATAGAATTATTTATGTAAAAAGTTATACAAATTTAACTCATACTTAAATGTGATTAAAATCAAATTTCAAAAGGCAAACTTAATGTAGTTCATCTTGTGCTTGGAATTTTTTTTGGTAGATATTTGTATCAATTCACTTAAACAAATATTAATTGTCTATTAATATCTAGGATTCTATGAGAGGCACTAATTATAGAATAACAAAAATGAAATCATCCTTGTCTTCAAGGAGCTTACATTTTGTTGGATGGAGAAAGGATATAATATAAACAGAAAAAATAAGTGCATTCTAATTTGAGAAAGAAGATTGCTTTATTTTGAATCATGCTACTGTAATGGTCATTGTTCATATAGCAGACCTTTTAAAAAAATTCAATATTTGATCCAATTATGAAAGGCTTATTTTACTTCATTTCATATGCATTTCATAACATAATATAGTTTCATGAAAGAAATACTTATTTGAAAATATGAAACAATTTTGCAAGTAAAAGAAAATAATAAACTTTGTTTTGAATTCATTCCTCTTCACTCCTTAAACTTTGCATTATAGGTCAGGCCACCTAACTTTCTGAACTACTCTATTCACCATGTCCTGACACAAATAGCTTTTCACAATGCCCAGAAAATAATAATTCTGTTTGCTGAGTTAAATTGTCTAAACTATCTTTTCATATAATAACACAGGGAATTAGCTGTTGATATCACTTTTTTCTTAACAAATATAATTTCATTGTAATTTATATCTAGATTTAAGATATCTTACAAAATGCACCTGCAATTCTTGAAGTACTTTTACAAGTGTGAATATCCTCCTCATTTTAAAAGTAAAATGTTACTTGGAAATGTATTTTTATCAAGAATTGTTAAATATCGCTATGTCATAGTGCCATATTAGATAAATTGTACCTTATGCCTTTAGCCCATGATAAAGCATTGTATAATACAACAATTAAGCAACCCAGTGGCAGGCTGACATTTATCGGACTATTTTCACTGTGTTTAAATGAGATCTATGGCATAATCCAATTCCAGTTTTTATCAGCTTATGGAAGCATCAAGCTACCTGCAGTGCCTGTGAATGGGTTGCCAGTGTGGTGCACTAGATCTAAAATATATTCTGCATAGATGTCAGCTTTGCATAATTTCATTCAGATCTCCAAAATACTATTAAGGAGTAAATTTTCTCTAGAACTAGCTTCTCTAGTTATTTATGCATGGTGAGTCTCCAAAACGACTTCCAATGAAAAGCTGGGTGTCAGTGCTCATTATTAAGAAGATCTTATGAGAATTTTGAAAATATGAATCTGTTCTCTTTTCCCCCATTTACTTCATTGACCAACTGGCAAAAGAACAAAGTTTACCAAAGCTTCAATATGCCAAGAGAGGAGGCAACAACCAATTTTTTAAAAATTCTTCTTGGAAACTTTCAGTATAAGAAGTGAGAATTAAGAATACCTACCCTTTTTCTCCACATCCTTTGATTCAGAGTCAGTGGGAAGCAACATTATTCCCCCAGTTCCTGTTTTCAAAAGGGATTTGTGGTCTGAAAAGTGAATATGAAAAATCATGACTTTTTGGGAGTTCAGTCAGGAAAAACTGAATTAGAATTTTAGTTCTGATTCTATTTCATATTTCAAAGCTTATGAGCCATGATGCCAATGTGCTATAGTTCTAAGTCCATTATTAATTTTTTAGGTGAGCTTGGATAAGTAATTAATTCAAAAGTGTTTTACTAAATGTTTATTACTTGCCAAAAATAGTAATAGATACTAATGTAGATACAAAGGTGAATAAGACATAAACCCTGCCCACATTCTAGTAATAGCATGTATTATTTTTCTTTTTTTTGTTAATTGCAAATATTACTTAGCTATCCTTTCAAGACAATTCACATAATTAACAAATCTCAAAATGATTATAAATATATATTTTTCCTAGTTTTGTTTAAACCATCAAGCATCAGGCGTCTCTTAGAGTCAATGTAATAAAAATTTACAGGAACCTTGTGAATGAGACATTTAGCTTTGTAAGAGGAAGAAGGGGGAAAAAAAGGAAATGGAGAAGGATGAAGAAGAGGAGGAAGATAAGAACAGGAAGGACAAGAAGAACAATAATAACTACCACCAACACAATGACAACAATGACACCAACAAATAAGAACAACGACAAATAAGAACAAAAATTAAAAAAAAAAAACATTTTCTTATACCTATAAAAGAAGGTTAAGTAGAGAAATAATGAGGTGTCAGGGTTTTAATTTTCTTTATATTTTAAAAAACAATTTTAAAAGTATACCATTGAGTTATTATAGGGTCAACTTGTTATCCAACATTTTCACTATCTACAATAACATAAAAATTAGTAGATTGGAAATTTAAAGATGGAAAGAATCTCTTATTATTTCTTTTTTTTTTTTCTTTTTTGTTGAGGCAATTGAGATTAAGTGACTTGCCCAGGGTCACACAGCTAGGGAATGTTAAGGGTCTGAGACCGATTTGAACTCAGGTCTTCCTGATTTCAGGGCTGGTGCTCTATCTACTGCGCCACCTAGCTGCCCCGGAAGGAATCTTTTATTAATGTTTGTATTGATGGACCTAAGACACCATAAAATGATGAAATATTTTATGAATCATCCAAGAGATAATAAACTATATTACTTTTTGGAAAAACTATCGTATTTGGAAAAAAGTATAGTTCCAGAGAAAGAACACTGAACATAGCTAGGTAACAGGGAACTAAGTTGCTTCTACTAACTAGTTGTTTGACCTTGGGCAAATCATTTAAATTCTATGGATGTTATTTCCTCACCTACAAAATGAAAAGGCTGGTTAAGTCCTTGTGGGTTTTAAAATTCAGTGATTCCATATTTTAATAATTCTGACTCCTTTATATTTCACTTTTTGCCTAATTCTGTTCCTTGTATATATATTTTTCAGAAAATTGAGCCCACATAGATTTAATTAAGTTTTGAAAGTATTGATGAGTTCTGACTTTTGGATGAAAATTTTTAAATTCTATACTCTTTTTTTCAACATGCAGCTGAAATATTACCTGTTATAGGTAATTTTTCCTGGTTCTTCTCACCCTCTGTAACTACATTGCATTTAGTCTCTTTTCCTTTCTCTTTATGTAGTTATATAGATACTTTTTGTTCCCCATGGTGAGCTTAGTGGGAATATGGAATTGTTTAACTTTTTTTTTTAACATTCATATCTCCAACCCCTACCACAGTGCCTGATTCATTATAATTATAGGTGTTTACTAATTGTTTTTTTTTTTAATGATTTGTCTATAAAAGGGAAAAAAAATCTTCAATTGCTTTGGGAATTTAAAGTTGAAGATATAGAATCCATATATCAGTAACTCCTTTATTCATAAAAATCATTATATGAAGAGTACTTGAAGAGTATTTACTCATATTTTGATCAGAATTGTTATAAATACGGCTAATTCACTTCCCAGTTTGGATGTTTTGGAGTACGGAGAAAGGAGAGAGACAGACAGACAGACAGAGACAGAGAGACAGAGACAGAGACAAAAACAGAGACAGAGACAGACAGAGACAGAGAAGGGGAGAGAGATGGAGGGATGCAGAAACAGAAAGAGAGACAGAAAGAGAGAGAAAGAGAGAGAGATTCGAGGAGGTAAGCAATTAAATGCAATAGCAAATATAAATTGGCACTCAGAACACTAATACCCTAAGTAACATAAATAAGGAAAAATGCTACTTAGTCATTACATTACTTACAGTCACTATATTCAATTTAAGAAAACAGTAAATAATGTTTGAGAAAAATTCTTTATTTAAAACAAAAAATAAAAATCAACATTTGTACTTAAATCAAAGGTTTTATATATCTATACATTTCTTGTTGAGGAAACACCTTATTATCCAATGTCAAATAAATTGGGTGGGATGAAATCACAATATCTCAGAACTGAAAAGGATCTCCAAAGTAACTTAGTCCTGAATAATTCCTGAATAACAGTTGCCTAACAAATGATCATTATTTGTTTGAAGGTCTCCTCCTACCATTTCCTTCTAAGGTACCCATTTGGACTTTAGGATATTAGCTGTTATTTATATGAATCTAAAATTTGTCTTTTCAACCTCTGCCTTTTGCTCCTACTTTTACTCCTGGACTAAGTATAGTAAGTTTAATAATTCTTCTAAGTGGCCATCTCATTTATATATATATATATATATATATATATATATATATACACACACACACACATATACATACATATATATACACACATATATACATATATATACACATATATATACATATATATGTATATAGATATACATACACACATATAATAAAGAAAATTATTACATCTTTCTTAAGTCTTTGTTTCTCTTTGCTAAAAATCATCAGTTCAAATTCTCACATCCTCTTGTAAAATTATCTCTTTGTTCTACACCATTTTGATCATTCTATTCTGGATGACCTCCAATTTATTTATGATCTAATTTGAACATGATATACAATGCAACATTTGAACACAACTAGAACATATTTGAACATGACAGGTTTTGAACAAAGCAATATGCTTATAATCTCTTGTACAGACTCTCAAATAGAAACAACTTGGCTAACACCATCCTATATCTTAATGCTTAAAATATTAACTTTTTTTCCACTGCTATATCACACCATTGACTAATTTTGAGCACACAATCCATTAAAAACCACTTTTATTTTCAAAGGAGCTGATCTTTAGCCACATACTCTCTATCTCAGATTTGTGAAGTTGATTCTTATAATTCAGGGGTGGGGAACATTTAGCCCTGGCCACAGGAGACTAGTGAAATCATTTGTTAAGGCAACCAAAGGTGATGATGAAAGCTAGGTACAACAACTTCCCACTACTTGAGTTCTAAAAGTTGATAAGTGTGTTTACTGTATGAATGATACTATAAATATCCCAAACGGTCCTTGGCAGGAAAAAAAAAAAAAAGGTTCTTCCCCCTTGTTCTAACTCAAACTAATGTTTTAGCCTGCTGGACCTTTTCTTGGATCCTGAATTTGTCATAAAATTACTTAGCTATTTCTGTCTTGTTTGTCTTACTATATACCATGAATCATTTCATTAATTACCACTTTTCAGAAAATGAATAAAAACAGTGAGATAATATGACCCCAAGAGCTTAGTTAACATAATTAGAACATCTTTGATGATTTTTACCATAAGCTCTTCTTCTTCATTTCACTCCATAAACATTGTGTCCCTCAAGAGAAATTAATTACCTGAAATCTCATCATCTTGAAAATTGATTCTGCTAAAATATCCTTTGCACCTTCTGCAACTTTTCTTTTCTAGAAGACCATGACAGAGCAATGGATTCCTCTCAAGACATCTCTTTATAGAAGTCATGTATTTTTTCAGGTAATTTCATTTTCCATCAGCTACTTAGTTTGATTTTAACTCCATGAATATCATGTTCATGAGGTGAGTGCATATTGTCTTCTCCCATTGGATTGTAAACTACTTAACTGCAATATGCATTTCCATTGTTTAGCAGAGTGTGGGGAACATAGTAGGTACTTAATCATAAAAGTTTATTGACCATTGACTAGTGTAGAATATCTCTTCATCTTTTATATTCAAATTCATAGATATTCATAAATATCAAAAATACTAGTAGAAACTTGTATATGTATCAAAGATTCAAAGGAATGAGCTGAATATATATTGTTCTCAGGACATTCAATAAAAGTGATAGAAGCAAAATAAACCAGTAAAAAAAAAATGAAGCAAGTTTTCTGATTCTTTCTTTGTTTTTTGTTTCTTTATTTTGTTTCTTCTTTCTTTTTTATTTCTCTGCTTTTCTTTCTTTCTTTTTCCTTTCTTCCTTATCTCTCTTTTAGCTTTCTTTTTGAAATAAAGCATAGATTTAAATTTTTAATTTTAACTTAAATTTTCTTTTTTTATTAAAGCTTTTATTTGCAAAACATATGCATAGGTAATTTTTCAACATTGACCCTTGCAAAGATTTCTGTTACAAATTTTTCCCTCTTAACCCCCACCCCCTCCCCTAGATGGCAGGAAGCCTAATATATGTTAATTATGTTAAAATATTTTTTTATTTTTTTATTTTTAATTTTTTATTAGTGAAGTTTTTTTGTTTTCAAAACAAGCAAGGATAATAATTATGTTAAAATATTTGACAGATCAAATATGTGTATACATATTTATACAGTTATCTTGCTGTACAAGAAAAATCAGATCTACAGGAAAAAAAATCCTGACAAAGAAAACATAATGCAAGCAAACTTCAATAGAGAGTGTGAAAATTCTATGTTGTGGTCCAGACTCAGATCCCACAGGCCTCTCCCTGGGTGTTTATGGCTTTCTTCATCACTAAACAGCTGGAACTAGTTTGAAACATCTTATTGTTGAAGAGAGCCATGTCCTTCAGAATTGATCATCATATAATCTTGTTGTTGCCATGTATAATGATCTCCTGGTTCTGCTTATTTCGCTCAGCCTCAGTTCATGCAAGTCTCTCCAGTCCTCTCTGAAATCATCCTGCTCGTCGTTTCTTACAGAACAATAATATTCCATAACATTCATACAAGATAATTTGTTCAGCCTCTCTCCAATTGATGGGCATCCATTCAGTTTCCAGTTTCTAGCCACTACAAAAAGAAGTGCCACAAACATTCTTGCACATGTGGGGCCCTTTACTTCCTTTAGGATTTCTTTGGGATATAAGCCCAATAGAAACACTGCTGGGTCAAAGGGTATGCACAGTTTGATAATTTTTTGAGCAAAGTTCCAAATTGCTCTACAGAATGGTTGGATTTGTTCACAGTTCCACCAACAATGTATTAGTGTCCCAGCTTTCCCACATCCCCTCCAACATTCATCATTATCTTTTCCTGTCATCTTAGCCAATCTGACAGGTGTGTAGTGGTATCTAAGATAATTGATTTGCATTTCTCTGATCAATAGTTATTTGGAGCACCTTTTCATATGACTAGAAATAGTTTTAATTTCATCATCTGAAAATTGTCTTTTCATATCCTTTGACTATTTATCGATTGGAGAGTATAGCATAGAATATTGCATAGATTTTATAAGAAAATAAAATCCAGGTACTTAAGAAGTTTACTATAATTTATCTACAGTATATTAGTACAGGATCACACAATCTATTGGCCTATTTCTATTGAGCTGGCCCTTCAGTGAATAAGGAAATTTGACCTGTATAAAACTGTATTATCTAAGTATCACAAGTTTCTGTTATGGAAAATAATATTTTTGCCCCATTGTTCAAAATAGTGGAGAATAAACATCATGCCAACCCATAAACCCAGGATAGCTTGATCAATATGAACTCTAGCTTTAGATAGAGTAATACAAAGAGGAAAAGTTTAGTCTCATATCTTGAGAGTTATCAGTATGTGAGAATATAGAGCAAGAACATATAGAGTAGAAATAGTTTTATCTATGGCCACAAAGAAGGAGCCTGATTCCTGAAAATAGCTAAATTATTTCTTCACTTTAGAATGATGTAAACCCAGGAGCCAAGAAGACTTTCAGGAGTGTGAAGGCATTTCTTCTCTCTTAAAAATCAAATGTCCCTCAGTATACAGATAGTTATCAGACTTAAAAGAGAAGTGGAAATGCAAAACACCTCATAAAGTCCTTTTCCCAAGATTGTCTGCTTTTTCCCCTTTTTTTTCCTTTTTATTAAAAAAAATCAAACCCCATTCTTAAAGAAGGAAAAGTTTCTAAATATTTATTAATTTAAATTGAAATTTGAATCAAATTTAAAGTAAATTACTAATTTTAATCTCTTAAATTGGTTATCTATGTCAAATATTCATTTTTAATCTCAGTTAATAGTTGTGTTAAAGATGATCATTTAGTAGGCTGACAAAATTAAAAGATCTAGTCTTCTAAGAATCTAATCCCACTTTCAGGACTAGATTTATCACTTATAAAGTGATTTTGCTACCCAGTGTAACAAAGACATTTACAATGGGTCTATCTGATCTCTGCCCTTTGACTTTCATTTACATGACAATAGTCTTTTCCAATGTTTCCTTACCACTTTCCCTTCAATTCTGTGAAGTTTATTAGTTCATTATTTGTGAAATAGTAAAAGCTCATTTGAAAAAAAAAAGTGTGTTGTGTCTTTCATTTGAAAACTGCCTAAGGGCCCTATGGGGTATATTAAATCTGTCTCTTTGCCATATATCTTGATGTACATTTTACTTGAAACCAGGTGTTTTGTATATTGAACTTTTTAACACTGCAGGGAGGTAAGTATTCACAGCTGGAGTTTTATGCTTCGCACATTTTCATGTTTTAGAACAAGAAGCAACCCCTAGGAAAAAAGTCCTCTAGCATAAAAAGAGGCAGAACAAAGCGCTTCTGTATCTGGTGGGGGAACATGGATATGATGAAGTCACAGATATTGGACTTGCATATAAAATAGGGTCTGGCAAAATGGGAGACAAAAAGTTTCAAGAAATAAAAATGTGTGGGTTCACAGATCAATCACCATCTCTGAAGTTGTCACTGTACAGAGAAGTTGAAAAAAGCAATATCAAAGTCACTGATGTGTGTGTGTGTGTGTGTGTGTGTGTGTGTGTGTATGTTGATGTGTGTATGTGAGTTGGGGAGAAAGAAGCTTTTATTGTAAACGCTTTTGTCTTTTAAAATGACAGTGGAAGCTTGCTTACATTGACCATGAAAAATCTAGTTAATCTATTGCTAGTGAGGATTGTATCACTCTATCATTTTGTTATTAGCACCAAAGCCATTAAAGAGTAATAACTAGGCTGACTTGTCCAAAAATTCTGATTTTTTTATGGGTGAAATTTGTATATGTTGAATTTTTTGTATAGCTTATATATAGCCTGTAAGAGAAGGAAAAGGTGAATGGTCCCAAAAAACTAATCCACATAGCAGCAGTGTCTTTAAGTCTCAAAAACGAACTTTGTGTCTATAGATCAAGAAAAAATGGTTTGTTTAAATGGACTGCATTATTTTTCTGACTTGTTCTGCTCTGGATTCAGTTTACTCACCAAAGGCTTACTTTAACCAAGGAGGGGGAAAAGAAACAGAAGACATTTCCCTATTACTTTGTTAGTCTCCATAAGGAAATTTGTCATGCTTCTGGAGCAGGAGTTCATTTCTTTGGGAATTGATGGGGAAATGATGTGGAGACCATGTAAGTGGATACAGATAAGAATGGAAAAATCAAGCTCCAAGAACAATCATGATCACTTTGTAGCACAGGGCATCTATGTCCCAGAACCACAGAAAAGCATTTTGCTTTAGGTAATATCCTATGTATAAAGAAGGATGTTATCGGGTAACTATCAATGTCCCCAAACAAGTAATGAAGTATCAATTTTCACTTTGGAGAGATATTGAAAAAGGTTCTAGCTTATACAAATGGACTCATCCAATTATGAACTTGTGCTTAATTAAGGAATTCTGCACAGTGGAACCTGACAAACAAGGAAAGTGCCTGATTAAAATTGAAGTGCTTCTTTCTGTTCAGTAGCTGAACAGTTGATACAAGGCAGTGTTAACCTAACAGTGTTAAGCATCATGTGTTTTCCTTCTATGAGAAAAAATTCAAATAACAACAAATGAATGGAAAATCAATTATAAAAATGACACTAAACATCTAGCAAACAGAGATTAAGATAGATTAAGATACCTTTGCTGGTAAATCAAATAATAGTTAATAACACATGGAAAGAGGAAAAAAGAGAAAGTCTAAATTAATCTGTGAAATATTTTTGGTTATCTATATCTATATTTAGATAGATGCTTTAAACAGTGTGTAGAAGAATATGGGTTTTTCCCCCCTAAGCATCTGGTTTTGGGTTTAGATTGCTAAGGGTGCTTTGAGTGTCCTTTGTCTTTATGAGAGGAGAATCACTTGCTCCCATTTTTTCTTCTCTTGGATTCTCAGGAATACTGAGGCAGTTTCTCTGTTCACCTTTTGCACTTAGGATTCCAAGGGTTGGGAAGCAGTGTAATGAGTTCACTGTGTTCACTTTAAAGACCACCACAGGATTATAGGATTATTAAAGGTTGATGCTGAAAAATCAAAGTACACATGACTCAACAATGATAATACATCTATATGTGTGTACATATATACATATATATATATATATATACAGACATATATTCACATATATGTCTGTATATATGTATACCACCTACAATGCTAGGCAATGTGTTAGTCAATGTGAGGATACAAAAATAATCTTTTTTTTAAAAAAAATCAATTCCTGACTTCAAGTAGTTCATATTTTAATAGGATAGGAATATCTCCTCCTTTCTCCCCTTCTCCCCTCAACTTCAGTAAGTCCACAGTTAAATTATATCATTTTGACATAAGATTTATCAGTCCCTCCCCAACCCAACCTTGATTAAAAATGCATGGGAAGAATTCAAAATATGTTTGTGCTAGTGCACTGTATAAGTAGAAAGGACTGGAATAAATTTACAATATCTATACATTTCTTCCCTCTACCTTAAAAATTTATACTCTGATTGGACAAATATTTTGGAAAAATCAATTTAATTCACACCACCTGCAAAGATGATTTTTTTTTACTTTTGAAACTAAACTCTATTTTGTAGTCTTTTGCTTGTTGTTTCTCTCTTTCATATACTGACACATTCTCTCTTTCTCTCTCTTTCTCTCTCTCTCTCTCTCACACACACACACACACCAACACATACACACATCAATCTGTTTGAATGAAGAATGAACAAACCTTGCCTTCCCTGTCTACATAAGACTTTTCTTATGTAAATCAGAATTTTCAGTAGCTAATGAACCATGGGAGCCACAACTTTCCCTTTTCCAAGGAACCTGCCTTAGAATTGTTCAATTCTGTGAGCCTCTGAGTCAAATATATTTGTATTTGGAAATGATTTGGTGTCCCGGCAAAACCTAGCATAGCACAGCCCAAACGCTAGCTTTATTAAGGAAAAGATTGAACACAGGCCCATTTTTTTTTTGTTTGTTTGTTTGTTTGTTTCAGTTAATTTTTCCTTTATTCAGATGGATTCTTCTTCTTTTTTTTTTATTGAAGCTTTTTATTTGTATAACATATGTATGGGTAGTTCCCCAACGTTGATCTTTACAAAGCTTTCCATTACAAATTTTACACCCAGTCCCCTCCCCTCCCCCAGATGGCAGTAAGTCCACTACATGCTAATAATGTTGAAATGCTTGAGAAGTTATGCAAGAAAAATCCTATCTACAAGAAAAAAAAAGAATCAGAGAAAGGCAACACAATGCAAACAAATGTCAGTAGAGAGCATGAAAATGTTACGTTGTGGTCCATATTTCATATCCCCCTCTCTGGGTGTATATGGTTTTCTTCACTGAACAATTGCAACTGGTTTGAGACAATTCTTTGATGCAGAGAGCCATGTCCATCAGAATTGATCATCATGTAATACTGTTGTTGCTGTGTATGATGATCTCCTGGTTCTGCTCGTTTCACTCAGCATCAGTTCATGCAAGTCTCTCCAGGCCTCTCTGAAATCGTCCTGCTGGTCGTTTCTTACAGAGCAATAATATTCCATAACATTCATATACCATAATTTATTCAGCCACTCTCCAATTGATGGGCATCCCTTCAGTTTCCAGTTTCTAGCCACCACAAAAAGGGCCGCCACAAACATTCTTGCACATGTGGGTCCCTTTCCCTCCTCTAAGATCTCTTTGGGATATAGGCCCAGTAGAAACACTGCTGGGTCAAAGGGTATGTACAGTTTGACAACTTTTTGGGCATAGTTCCAAGTTGCTCTCTAGAATGGTTGGATCCGTTCACAGTTCCACCAACAATGTATCAGTGTCCCAGTTTTCCCACATCCCCTCCAACATTCGTCGTTATCTTTTCCTGTCATTTTAGCCAATCTGACAGGTGTGTAGTGGTATCTCAGAGTTGTCTTAATTTGCATTTCTCTGATCAATAGTGATTTGGAGCAACTTTTCATATGACTACAGATGGTTTTAATTTCATCATCTGAAAATTGTCTGTTCATATCCCTTGACGACTTATCTATTGAAGAGTGGCTTGAATTCTTATATATACGAGACAATTCTCTATAAATTTTAGAAATGAGGCCTTTATCAGAACCATTAAATGTAAAGATGATTTCCCAATTTGATGCTTCCCTCCTAATCTTGTCTGCATTTGTTTTGTTTGTACAGAAACTTTTTAACTTAATATAATCAAAATTATCCATCTGGTGTTCAATTAGGAGTTCCAGGTCTTCTTTTGACATAAATTTATTCCATCTCCACAGGTCTGAGAGATAAACTATATTACGTTCCTCTAACTTGCTTACAAAGTCCCTCTTTATATCTAGATCATGAACCCATTTAGATCTTATCTTGGTATGTGGTGTTAGGTATGGGTCAAGCCCTAATTTCTTCCACACTAGTTTCCAATTTTCCCAGCAGTTTTTGCCAAATAGTGAGTATTTATCCCAAAAGCTGGGGTCTTTGGGTTTATCGAATACTAGATTGTTAAGGTTATTGCCTAGATTGTCCTGATATCCTATCCTGTGCCACTGATCGACTGCTCTATTTCTTAGCCAGTACCAAACGGTTTTGATGACCGCTGCTTTATAATATAGTTTTAGATCTGGTACAGCAAGGCCACCTTCATCCGCCTTTTTTTTCATTAATCCCCTTGAAATCTTTTGTTCTTCCAAATGAACTTTGCTACTATTTTTTCTAGATCTGTAAAATAATTTCTTGGGAGTTTGATTGGTATGGCACTAAATAAGTAGATTAGTTTGGGTAGTATTGTCATTTTTATTATGTTTGCTCTGCCTACCCATGAGCACTTAATATTTTTCCAATTGATTAGGTCACACAGGCCCATTTTGGCAATACGTGTTTATTGTCTGAGGATGAACCCTAACAAATTCAAAACTGCTCCTTGCCAGAAAGTTTACTAGAAGATACTGATTTGGGAGGGTCAAAACAAGTTACAAAGGTCCTCCTCTGCTCTTATAAGTAAAGATGGACTAGGATTCAAGGCCTGCCTCTGTCCTATTTCCCCAGGCAAGACATTTTCTCTCTCAATGTTCCTATGTTTCTACGTTTATAGAAGTGCAGATTAGAGACTTCTTCATTGGAGGAAGATTTTTATTTTTACTGTACTTGTGAAATCATGTCAGATCCCTACTTCCCCCTCCAAAAAATAACAATGGTGCCCACAATGAAATAAATGCTGATTTTACTGAGTTTGCCTATTAGTTTTCAACAAACATAGGAAGTAGTAGAGCTGGGAATAAAAAAATATAAAACAAAATAGTGCTTTTTCTCAGGGTACTTATCTTTTTTTTTTTACCTAATGTTATGAAATTCGATATTATGGCCACAAAATTGAATACTGGTGTGTTAGATAATATGTAACTTAATGGATAAAGTGTTAACCTCAAAGAAATATTACCATCCTCTTCTCTTTTGTCATTCATTTTTTTATGATACTCTACAGAAAGGTTGATTAAGATTTTAGTTATAAATCTTCACAATCTATTTTGGACAGATTCAACTGTTGTTATGTAGATGCATACATTTCTTGAATATGTTTTACTAGAGGAAATATTTCATTCAAGTATTACAAAGAAATAGTTACATCTTTAATAGAAAAAATTCCCAGAAAAAAACAAACAAGCTAACAAATAACCCCACCCAAAAAAATCAATGTCTCATAAAAATGGTTTAAAACCTGGAATAAAACTTTTCTTTCTTTTTGGATGTGAGTTCCTTGTGCTATGTGAGGATCTAGAGTAAGTCTAATAGTTTTCCTGCTTGACAATTCATGATTGTTCCTTGTAACTTTCCAATAGAGAGAGCATGGACAAGTAAATGGGTTATGGAAACCAGTGGGATGTGTTGGCAGGATATACAGCTGTTAGGACTACCAGAGATATTTGCATTTTAATAGAAAAATAGTTTTAGAGCCGAAGTTGAGGCTCAGAGGCAAACTAGTCCAACCCTCATGTTTTACAGAAGAAGTAACTGAGTTTATGAAAAAGTTTATTTTCCTAGTTTCATATAAATATTAAGGATAAAAAATTCAGATCTAAGTTCATTGACTTCAAAGCCAATACTTTTAATTAGATAGATTCATGCGGGAAACAACAAATTTTGTTCAAAATGAATTTGATGTTGAAAAACATCTCTGGGTTAGCTTAAGTATCTTTTTAAAATTACTATTTATAGCCATGGGTCCTCCTGGTCCATGAATTCATTAGCTTACTCAACCAGACTGATTTAATCCTTATCATGACTTCAATAGCAGGCAATCTTTTTTTTTTTTTTTTCCCTCAAGACCATATTGAAAATCTTTTTAGCTCAATAGAATTTATCAGAGATTAGGTTCTATGGGCATGACCTTCCAGAACCCATGATAAGGGTCAATTCTATGATACATTAAAACTTTACATTTTATTTTTGGATATTTCAGGGACTTGAAAATTTGTCACAGCTGATATTAATCATGATTCAAATTTTAGAATCTCATCAATTCAGGGATTTATTTTATCTTAATTTTGACCCTCTAAAGATAGTGAAACAAATTGAGATGATATAAAGAATTTACCTTAAAAATTTACCTTAACAAATGTATATGTTATATATATATATGTACATATATACAAATGCAGTTAATTATATATATGTATATATACATATATATTCACATGGATATACATACATACACATATGAAAGATTCAGAACTAGGTTTATTTTTTTAATAAAAAATAAATTACCTTTGAGATTCTGGTTTCTCTTTGGATTCAAGTAGGATAAGTAACCTAGGAATTTTAACCCAGGAATTTTACTTTTCATTCTTTTTTGATGATGAATTCCTAAGTTAAGGCACCAAGCTTCTTGATTTTCTCTAATTCAAATTCTCTTACTTCTTATCTAACACTCTCTGGAAGATTGGCTCTATGTAGAAACACAGTCTGTGGGAACATATGAAGCATGTAAGATACTAGATTATTCTTGCAAGATTGTCCTTTCTCTCTAAAATGTGTTCTTATCTAAGCTTGTCAGTTTATCCACTAAGTTTTAAAATTTCCCAATCTATTTGATGTCTTCTAATCCTACAATCCTCTCCCTTAGTTGTCTGATTGTAAATAAACTTTCCAGTCTTCCTAGGAGTGAAGTCCTTTCAGAAACATGAAAATCATTAATAATTCTTCCTATGATACTAGCTTGTAGAATTTTTTTTATCATAACATTAAGCCAATGGTGGGATAAAACTCAGAATTCCAAGCTTATTCTGGAATCAAAGATCCTAAAATTACTTATTTATGTACTTATTTACTTAACATTCACTAAGATAATATCTGTGCAATATATTCCTTTTTGCTGGTGAAATAGCATAATACTCTTAGAAAAATAACACCCTTAGAATAAGCAATTTTCTAGTTAATCCTTAATTATCCAGGCAAATAACTTAGTCAAACATTTTTTATTAATCAAGAATTAACTTTATTAATAGGGAGCATAATTGCTTTGTTGTTCTTTGCCAGTTATAGTAATATATCCTCTTAAAGCTATGTACAAGACAAAAAAAAACTTCTTTTAGTAAAATTTTGGGATAATCAAATTAAATTATTCCACTTGCTTGACTTCCAAAGATTCACCAACACTTAGAAATAAATTGAGTTAAAATATATTTGAAAATAGTTTACATATATGGCTGCAATTTTCGGCCTGTATAAACTATGAAAATTCCCACGAGGAATTTATAAAATCTATCAGGGGAAACAAGATTGCCACTTTTTGCCATGATTTCTCCAGTCATTAAATCTCCAGTCATCTTGTTTCTGCATTGGAAAGGCTATCTCATGATATAATTGCCATCTTTACTTTGGTAAATATCACAGATCAGGACAAAAGAACAGTCTCATCTATAAGACACAATGGAATGTTTCCACAGCTTTTGACCTTGAGAGCTCTGCATGAGGCTTTCAAACACATAAATGACTGAAATGACTTAGAGACATTTATCATTGGCTGAATGTCTTCTGTACAGAACTTTAGACACAATGGCCTCTGACAATCATTTGTAGCCAAGTAAGACTTTTTTTTTCCTGATAGGGTATCAACACCAAAATTTTCTTTTCAATATTTCATATATACATTAAAATATATTGATTTAGAGTCTTTTCCCAAACTCCTGGAATCTTGCTACATTTCTATTTGTTCTTGTATATGTCATATCTTGGGTCTATATATTTTAATCTTGAATTAATTATTTAAGGATGTTTGTGTGGCCAACTGAATTAGAAAAGCATTTGTTGGAGACATTACTTAGAACAATAGCATAGTCTTCCTTAGGAAGTATGCCTGTAGATTGGTATATGTATTCCTTTAAGCATTTTTCACTTGGATTAGAGAACATTTAAATTATCAGCCATAGCTTCTAAGTTTAACTGGATTTTTCATGCTGTCTTTAGGTTCTTAAAACTCAGTAATATGCACAGTTCAAAGGAAATGCTTGACTCCTTTGTGGATCTTTGTGCTCCTGATGTTTAAAATTGCCACTTGTGAATTAGACATATTCCATCCAAAGTAAAACCTCAGTGCTGAATGCCAATATTGTCCATAATGTCAGAATTTTAATAAATACCAAATGATGTTTCCTAAAGAAAACACTGTGGAACTGTACATCTGTTTATAATGATGATGATGACCCTGCATACAAATCTTAAAACAAGGCACTTTGTTTACAATGGATGCAATTAGCTTTCTGGATTGGACATAGCTCTTTGTAGAGACCTAAACAAAGGAAGCATGTAATAGAAGGATTCTTCAAACTAGGCTATAAAGTCAATTCAGTGCCAGATTCTACTCAGAATAGAAAGCCTCCAGTTAATCTCTTGACTTGGGTAAGTGGGTCTGGGCAGAGTTCACGATGAGATCATGAAAGCCCGGGTATGCCTTATAAATAGCATATGTTTTATATAGAATCTCTCTAATCCTTTCAAAAGGTCAGCATGACATTTTTATCACTGTATAAAAACATTATGTTTTATTGATAGGCTACATTCAATAGTTAATGAATAGCCAAAGAGAAATTTTACTCTCTCCATTGTGTTAATGTACACATGTGTGTGCATATATGCTAATATGATCAGATAAATGTCTTTTAAGGCATTGGCAATCAATTCTTATTATATAGAATCTGAAATCTAGGTCTAGAGAGAACCTTAGAAATTATGTAATGCAATATCATTTTAAAGATGATGAGATTTGAGGTCTACAGAAATCCAGTGATCTGTCCAAAGTCATACAACTATTTAACAGAGAAGCCAGAGCTAGAATCCACATCTATTGACTTTAAAACTACTACCCCTGCACTACATAAAGTAACCTCTCAGTATCCTCTGATGAATATACCCTGTTCTGATTTCTAAGGTTGTAGAATAAAATAATACTTAAAGAAACAGGATTTCTAGAAACTATATAATTCAAATTTTTTAACAGCATTATATAAATGGGAAGTACTCACATTCCAATATAAACATCTCCTAATTTCATTACTTTAAAGACTTTTACATGGAGAAAAAGTAATTTTTAACTGTTTATGTTTACCCAGTGAGGCACTTTCTGCAGATGCAAAATGAAAAATTAGATTAGGATAATTATCCAGACAATTTCAACTACAGAAAAAAAAAATCACCTGAAATATGCAGGTTATTGAAGCACATCTTTTTGTTTGTGTGTCTTTTCTTTTCACTTCTAAATTAAAAAAGGTATTGCCATCACATCATACTATCATAAAATTCTAAACAGAATGAAACCTTAGAGATTGTCTATCCTCATTGTCTCATTTTACAAATTGATTTTCGACAGATAAAGAACATGTCAATAATAATAAAATGTTTTGGTTGGCTGCCCTGCTTTTTGCACATAATAGATTAGAGAAATTAAGTCAAAATCTGAACTTCTACAATTTCACAAAAAAACAGAAACTATTTATTATATTTTCACAGTTTTTTTCTTCTTTGTTTTTGTTTTTCAGTCTATGGAGAAGTGAAAGATTTTGTTTGCACTCAATATGGAAATCAATATTTCTAATTTGTGCTAGCTCTTATCATTTGTAGCATTCTACCACAACTTTCTAATTTAGTCCAAAATGATTCCACACAATGAAGGGCAGTTGATGTGCTGACAGGAACAGCCAATTTAGCTACCCAATATAGTTATGGACAATGCTATGTTGGGAAATTTTATTCAATACAACCATAATATTAACAGTAGACTTTAATTCTTATTGCAACAGTTTTTTAATTAGTCTTCCTGCTTCCATTATCCTGTCCCCCTCCAATCCACTGACCATATCACTCCCAGATTAATCTTCTTTTGTGCATACTAAGGTATACTGGATAGAAAGCTGACTTTCTATTCAAGGACACCTAAATTCAGTTCCCATTTTTGACACACACTGGATGCATAACCATAGGCAAGTCACAAATTCTTAGTATCGCCAAATAACTCTCTCAAAATATGAGTTGGAGAATAGTTGTCATATGTTGTGGTAGAGTGGGGACTTTCAAATGAAGAATCAATGGAATCCAAGTCTAGTAAAGCAAACAAATTGTTGTTGTTACTGTTATTTGTCCTTTCAGTCTCAAAGAAGACCATGATATTAGGGAGATGATGCCATGACATGCAAGTGAATTGGATTTAAGTGAGAGAGGGCTGTACCAGGGCACCTACCTTATTTTCTCCTTCTGAGCCATCTGGGTCCAGTGGCCAGATATTTATCAGGATTACTGGAGATGGCCCTGGACCTTAACTTAAAAACTTAACTTAAAATCTTCTACTATATCCAAGCAAAAAAATAACAAACAATACACAGTTTTCATTGTTGCCAAAATTATTTCACCTACCAAATCAATTTCTGCTGATTAAAATCTTATCTATATCTTCAAGGTCTGTTCTAAAATGATTTATTATAACAAATCTTCTAGTCCTTAGTTACAGATTAACTATTATATTGTATGTGTATATAACTACACAATATCTTTATTCTATCACTCATATCATAAACTCCATAGAAGGAGTTTATTAACATATTCTCTAAAGCCTAGCACAATGTTTTCCATGTAGTAGGTATTTAATAAATTCATTTTGAATAAATAAGTGAATGGAATTATTTTGAAGCATGTCCAAGTCTGTTATGGAATCTTAAAAATGGAATATAATTAAGAATCTTTGACTTTTATAAACAGCAATTTCTAAGCATAATTTAATTGAGAAGCTTTCTTAGGAAAAAATAAGAACAACCTTTAACTTGTATATACATAATTTAAAAATAATCAGTTGAAAAATGGGGGAAAATCAGTGAAAACATGTCTCCTAAATAAGATTATTTGATTGAATATAAACACAAAAAGAAAAAAAAAAAGCTTCCTTCAAAGTGGTTAGTTAGCAGATGCAGCTTAAGATGGTACCTAAAAGCTGTATAAGCAAGGCTTAAGGAGTTCTTTGGTATTTAATGAGCCATAAAAGCTGTTTAGAGCACAATTGTAAAAATTTAAAACTAAGCTATAAATCAGAGAGCAGAAAAATCTCATGATGTTTTCCTTTAAAAATGTTTCAAGCTCTTCTATCATTTGATTGGAATTAGTTTTATCCTTATTAATTTTTTAAATGGAGGGAAGGAATATAAGCTACAATTAACTATATAAGTATATATGTATTTGCATACACATACACATATGGTCGTATGTGTGTATATATATATAATACAGATATTAAAGATTTAGACTGCACAAAGATTTTTGGGACAAACTATTATGATGTGTGTATGCATATGTATATACATATATACAAACGCACTAGATAGAAATATAGAGACAGCAATAGAAAGATAAATGATAGAGATTCAGAGTTAGATAGATAGATAGATAGATAAATAGATAGATAGACATTTAGAAAGAAAGAAATATGGAACTACAGAAAGAGGAAATTCCCTCCATTAATGCAGAAGGCCAGTCAGCACTTTCTCTATAACTTATATTATATACCACAACAGAATGAATTTTAGACTTACCTAAAACAATAAGAGGCTAAATGACTTGACCTGGATCACATAATAGCAAAAGTTAGAAATGAGACTTGAACTGAGATTTTTTTTTGGCTACATGGTAACTGCTAACCTGAATTGAAAAATTCTGGTTCATTCATAGGTCTTAAAGCATATCAATTATTTGGAGGTTTGGCAGTAGAGTGACTTTCTATTTAGAACATAAGATGAAGTCAAAGAAAGGACTCTGTGGTACCAGGGGCAAAAATGTCCTCTTTATCTAGGGAGACTGGAACAGAATTGAAGATGATTGTATGATAGAATTTTTCTGACATCCTGCTCCAGAGTTAATCTAGGAGCCTCCAGATAGGGAAGCAAATACTAGGTCACATGAATCAGTGTCTACTCTCTCAAGTGAAGTTTCAGGTGAAGGTTAAATAATTTAAGCCTGTAGTTTCTGCAAATCAAGCAGTTCTATAGCTGCAGCATATAAATAATAAGAATCCAGTTCAGTCCAATCCAGTTCAGAGACCCTGTTAACCAGTGGGCATCCAGTCAATAAAAGAAATATGGACCTTTTGCTCCAGAAATTTGCAATCTAATGGGTTAGGGAAACCAAACAAAAGGAATCAGGAAAAAAGAGATGGGAGAACATCGGGAGATTCCTGGTACAGGGGCATCTTGTTCTGTGTGGCTGAAACCAGATAGAGCAGCAGATGCTGTAGAGTGAGCTCTGTTCAGATTCTTTTCTCCATGAAGGAAGGCATTGAGTAGAGTTTTGTATCCACACTCTGGTCTTCCTGTAATAGAAGGGAGAGAGTGCTGAGAAGGATATGTCAATCAAGGCTTGAGTAAACTGCATGGTGATGAGATGAAAAAGAATGAGCTTAACCTGAGTGGACCATCTTGTTCCCTGGAGTCCAAACCAGGCAAAGCAGCAGATGCAAAGTGGAGTCAAGTAAATGAAATGAAAGAAGACATATTTCTATTTTATGTTTTCAGGTTTACCTACAAGTCCTACCTTATGCTGTCCTGGAAAGGTGAATTAACTTGAAAGATAAACAGAGAGTTGGAAAAATTGTTACTTCTATTTTACAGATAAGAAAACTGAAAATCAGCATGGTTAAATAATAGTATTGCACATTTAAGACTCAAAATCAGGACAGTGTGTTCTAATCCTGTCTCTAACACTTAATAGCAGTTGCTTTATTTATAAAATAAAGATAATAATAATCTATTTCTCACTGACTTGTTGTGGGGATCCTATAATGTAATATATATGAAGTTCTTTGGCAAATTTAAAGTTCTATATAAATATGAGCTTTTATTTATTTATTCTTTTGCTGAGGCAATTGGGGTTAAGTGACTTGCCCAGGGTCACACATCTAGGAAATGTTAAGTGTCTGAGGTCAAATTTGAACTCAGGTTCTCCTGACTTCAGGGCTGGTGCTCTATCCACTGTAGCATCTAGCTGCCCATGAGCTTTTATTTTGAAGGTTAAACAATTGAAATTTGAACCCAAGTTTTCTGACTCAGTCTAATTCTTTTTCCACTGTGCCATGTTGCTTCCCTGAACATTTTTAAAATTAGAATAAGAACTCATTTATATTTCCTTTTAAAGTATACCTCACAAATTTCCTTTTGAAAAAATGCAACCTTATTTTCCATGGACTGTTTATTTGTATGGGGTGAGGATAGGGGGAACTCTCAATGCTTGGGTCAGAATAATTAAGGGATTATAATGTGTATGCTGAAACTGATTCAAAAAATCAGTTTTTAAATTTTTAGTTTGACTATACCTCAGAAATTGGTAGATGGTATAAATCAATTAATTTCAACTTATCACTCATTATTTGTTATTTATTTTTAATTTTTATCTAATTAATTTAATAACTATTAATATTTATTATTATTATTTCCATTTAAGGAAGTGTTAAAGAAAATTTTAACAATGCAAATTAAATTCAAAAGCCTGTTGGCAGTTTTTAGAGAGCTGATTGTTAAACATTTATTGTCACACCCTTAATTGGTGATTCTAGAGGTCAAGTCCAATGTTGCCTTTAAGAATATTCTCTCTCAGATCTCCAGAAAGGAATGAATGGGGGTTGGCCTTAATTGGATTACAAACACAGGAAGGGAGCCAGAGGTTATTGGCAGGATGATAGCAGCTTTCTTCTTGTAATGGTACCTTACCCAAACATCTTCAGAACTCAAGATTGTTAAATCCAAAGCTTTGGCTAACTTAATTAAATGCATACTTATATACAATGTTTATGTTGATAAGCTTCACAGAATAAATCTAGACTAAAAGAGAAAATTCTTTAATGCACACTACCATCACCAGTGAAATCCTATGTAAAGGTAATATACTGAAATGAAAAGAACAATGGATTTAAAGCCAGCAATGGAGACTTCAAATCTGGGTTTTGTCATTTTTTACATAAATATCCTTGGACAATTTATTTAATTTCTCTGAGTTTCAGTTTCCTTTTCTAGGAAACAAGCAGGTTAGATTAAGTGATATCTGCTGCTTACAGATCTAAATCTGTGATCTGGTGCTCAACAGATTATTGCTGAGAAAATGAGAGCAATTAGTGTGAGATAAGGTAAATTACTGCCAGGGGAGTTAGAAACAGTTAGATATGATATCAGATAGTGGGGTTTAATAATATAAGCATAATTTTCCATTTGTACCTCCTACAAACCATTAGGATTTCAAGATCTACAGGCTTCCCATTAACATGTAACAGAAGAAGAGTTATAAATTATCTCATTAAGATGTCACTTGCAGTTATATTTATACCAAGGATCATAGATATCAAAATAAACATTTCTACTTCAGAAAAGAAATCCATTCCTGTAAAGCAATAAAAGTAAAAATCAATTAAATGCTACTATTGAATTTATCATATTAGCTATATCATTCATATAATAAATAAACTATCACGTAGGTAAAGATATATTTGCTCCAGTGGAAAAAAGAAAATGCATGGGGAAACAGGATAATGGTATTATTGCTGGACACAGACTTCAATACAGCATATAATCCTGATATTCTCAGACTGCTCAGAGGTCAAATCTTTTGGGTTTTTACCTTCAAAGTCCTTTTACACATTTCTTCCATTCAATCCATCCCTCATTGCTACCCTGAATTTTAATTCAGATTATCATTACTTCTTTCCCTATTTCAAGGTCCTATTTACTAGTTATGCACCAAAACTCAGACTTATAAATGATCCTTGAGGGCATTTTGTCTGATTGTACTACAATATGAATGACAAGTGAACAGGCAGTTTTTGACATAATATGACCTTCACAGAAGGTGAATTTACTACTTCTGAGACAACCTTTTTTTTCATTTTAGGAAGGCTCTAAATATTGGAATGTTTTCCCTTTTATGAAGCAAAAGTCTGCTTATTTGCAACTCAAGTCTCCTCCTAGACTTGTCTTCTCTAGGCTAAATATTTCCAGTTTTTTAATCAATTTTTTGCATGACATAGTCTTCCTGCTTTTTTCTTCCAATCCATTTTTACATAGCTGCCAAAGTAATATCTAATATAGAAAACTAAACCTTATTTAGCAGACTCCTGCTATCTGCAAGATACCTTCTAAATTTGGTAACAGGGTCCTCCCCCATATAATTAAACTATCTTTCCAGCCTAATTTCACTTAATTCCTATTCATGCAGTCTATGCTACAATAAGTCTCATCCTTGATGTCATTCTGTATCCTCTCATGTTTGTAGTTTTACATGGGTTATTTTCCATTTTTGGTGCATAATATAAGGCAAAAATGAATATGATTGAAGGTAGACTGTACTACTTATCAAAATAATTGTCCAAAAGTTTACAAACCACAGCACTTCTGTGAGGTAGGTAACCAACTGCTATCAACAATATTTTGTAAAAGATGGAAATGAGTGCAATGATTTATGCGGGGTCATACAGCTAATAATCTGAGCTGGTACTTAAAATAATGTCTATAAGCAAAGGCAGTGTTTTGGGATTTTTTTGCTTATTCATTTATTCATTCATTCATTTATTTTTTTGATATGAGTATGCTAAAGATTTCTAGGATAAGTTCATTATTTCATAGCTTATTTCTGAATAAGCTTTGTATTTCTTATTTCATTATTTCAATATTCATTATTAATTCATTATATATTATTTTATTATGCTTATTATTATATTATATAATATATTATATTATCATATGGCATTATATAATATTAATTCAATATTTATATTTCTTAGAATCCTACCACTTCCCTCTATTTATTCTTTATGTATATTTGTTCCTATTCTCATTCTCTGCTTTGTTTCAAAGTCTTGACACCCATTTTCTTTATATATTGAATCATATTAATCATATTAGAATATAAATTCTAAATTTATAGTATTCCTGCTTAATCAGCCTATGATTCATTCCTATAATAATTTGATTTTTACATAGCATACATGTTAGAAAATGATTATGTTCATTAATTATTTTTCTGTTTTAAGTATATACAAACATACATATACACTGCTTAAAATGGAAAAAAAAACTTACTATATGCCATATTAAATATATATAACATGTATAGCATTTATGTGTATACATATATACATATACATATACATGGTATATGTGGAGTTTATTATCTATCTATAATACTCAAACACACATACACATACACACACGTACATATATATACACACAGAGAGATAGAAAGAGGCAGAGAAACAGAGACAGAAAGATCATATATGTGACACAATTTCAATACTTTCCTAGAAACCTCTAAATTACAACCTTAACTTTCTTTATGTTTATACTCAATATAAGGCAGAATAAGAACTCTTGCTTTTCCTATGCTAAATTATATTTTCAGAGATTATAGAATAAAACTGTAAAATTATACAGAAAGTCTATATTGTGCATAATTGGAATCCTTTCTAACATGAAGACACTAGAAAATTTCAAGTGATGGGGTCCTCATTACTTCCCAAAGCAGAACTTTCTATTTCTGGGACATTTGCTATAAAATAAATAATTCCTTCCGAATTTACATTATTAATGAAAATGCAACATGATTAATTATCTTTTCAAATTCAATTTATAACTAGTTCCTTCTATGACTCTCCAGTATATAGAAAAAAAATTCCAGGTATACACACACACACACACACACACACACACGCGTCTTTTCTTTTTCAAGAGTAACCAAGTCTAACTTTAGGCATATGATCTAGTGCCCAAGAAAGAACCCTGATAACTGTAAAGCATTTCACAATAAAACTACATTTTACTGAATCTTCTTGAACTAAGAAACTTAGAATAATAAAATGACATTTGAAGAATTCATACAAGGCATGATTGCATTTGAGAATGTCTTGTGAAAATCAAAGATTTTAAATGGGGATATTCTTCATTGATTTATTTATTATAAATTATGTTATTTTACAGATAATTTAATAATGTAAATTGTCTATAATTTGAAATTTAAATATGGATAATGAAATTCTGTAATCTATTTTTTCACATTGCTTTATAAACACTTGGCCCCTTCTGTTCTCAAGATGAACTTAGCGGGCTGACTGTAGTCAGGTAGAATCAAACAAGGACATAGCTGTGAATAATGGGAAAAGTATGAGCAAGGCAAGCAACCTGGGTTTGTGTATTATTGGATAGGGGAGAGCATTGTACTTGAAGGCAGTAGAGAAAGATATTTTCCCTGATCACCTAATTAAATCTGTAGGGTGGAGTGAATGTGTGTGGGGGAAAAGGAAGGAAAAATTGCTGACAGTTCATTATGTTGATGGTCAACCAGCTTGTCAGGATCATACTACAATTAAGATGATAGTTTTTGTTTGTTTGTTTGTTTCAGGACAACAGTCTTCCTGAGTCCCGAGTTCTTCCTTCTCTTTCATTAGTCAGGACTCGTGGCGGCGCTCAGATCGGGCGAGGCCGTAGGGATGCCCTAAGAGGCCAAGGCCACGGGTCAGTGTCCGTAGGAGGCAGCTAGCTGGACCTGGTCTCATGGCTACGCGCCACCTCATTAACCTCGCGAGCCAGATTGCTCGTTCCAGCCATCGATCATGAGCACGACGTGGTGAGAGAGAGGAGCTGGCTGGGTTCACATCCCCCCGCACTACCAGACAGCTCCCAGTGGGGGCTCAGTGACGATGGGTCAGGAATCTCGTCCCTGTCGGGGGAGAAGCCCTCAGCTGCTACGTCCAGAACAATGGAGACCCCTGACTGTTCCCTCTTGAGTTGGTTGAGTATTTAGCCCGGAAGCTGACTTCTGCTCTCAGACCCAGCTCTCCCATGGCATCCAGACAAACACTACCTCCCAAAAGGCAGCTTGCGGCTGTAATTAATAGCAAGGAATCACAAAGTGCCAGGTGGCTAAAGCGATTTCCCCAAAGTACCATTGAAGAGGCTTAAACCACTGATACTGACATAAGGTTGGCGATCCACCGTCACAGTCACCTAAGATTACAAGTCAGCCTGTGTTCACACACTATGTATTCTGTCTGAGCTGTCATTTTATACAATGTAAACAAGATACTTACTCAGAACTGTTTTTATCAGACCTTTAATCATTATAAATCAGCCTAGGAAATGAAAAATACTGGCAAAATACAGTTTAAACATACCTTTCAGAGGATACTGTTGAGTGAAGTTGCTGCCATATACTAGGAGAAAGCTTAGAAAAAGAGAAGTTGGTTGATTTGTTTTAAATTGATACTATCAAAGTATGAATGATAAATTATAAGATGAATTTCCTTGACCTGTTTGTGTTGGAATCAATCTGCATGTTATTTTTATGTCTAGAGATAACCAGTTTTTCTTTGGTAGAGAGAGATTCTCTCTCTAGTCTCTCTGTCTCTGTCTCTTTCCTCCTACCTTCTTCTTTTCCTTCCTCCCTCCTTCCCTTCTTCCCTTCTTTCTTCCCTCCCTCCTTTCTTTCTTCCCTCCCTCTCTTCTTCCCTCCCTTCCTTCCTCCTTTCTTCCCTTCTTTCCTCCCTCTCTTCCTTCCTCCCTTTCCTCCCTTTCTCCCTCCCTCCTTCCCTTCCTCCCTTCCTTCCTCCATCCTTCCCTCTCTCTCTCTCTCTTTCCCCCTCCTTCCCTCCCTCCCTTTCTTCCTCTCTTCCTCCCTTCTTCCCTCCCTCTCTTCTTTCCTCCTTCCCTTATTTCTTTCCTTCCTCCCTTCCTCTTTTTCTCCCTCCTTCTCTCCCTTTCTTCCTCCCTCCCTTCCTCCCTCCCTTTCTTCCTCTCTTCCTCCCTTTATCCCTCCTTTCCTCTCTTCCTCCTCTCTTTCCCTCCCCCTTTCTTTTTTCCTTCCCTTCCCCCTCCTTCTCTTCCTTCCTCCCTTCTTTCTTCCTTCCCTCCCTTCATCCATGCTTTCCTCCCTTTTTACTTTCTCCCTCCTTCCTTTTCTCCTTCCCTTCCTTTCTCCCTCCCTCCCTCTCTCTCTTTCTTTCCCACCCTCCTTCCCTTCCTTCCTTCCTTCCTTCCTTCCTTCCTTCCTTCCTTCCTTCCTTCCTTCCTTCCTTCCTTCCTTCTTTCCTTCCTTCCTTCCTTCCTTCCTTCCTTCCTACTTTCCTTCCTTCCTTCCCTTTTTCCTTCTTTCCTTCATTCTTCTAGTATTCATTGATTAGAAAGTTTACAGGAACATTTACAAGAAATCAATTGATTTGCCCTTAGTCACATAGCTAATATATGTCAGAAGAAAAATTTGAACCTAGATTTAACATGGATTTTGGCTACCCCATCCTAACTTTCTCTGAGGTATCCACTGTCATCTTTTGGATATATCATCATCTTTTGAATAATACTGCTTTGCATTGAGATTAGAAGGCTTATGATTTTTTTTGGGGGGGGTTTAAAAAGTTTTATTTTAAATTTTGTTTTTCCTGAAATCCTTCTTTCCTCTACTTTTTTAAAATTTATTTTTATTTTCCCCAGTTACATATAAAAACAATATTTTGGTTATACATGTACCTTCTTTTTTTACATATTTAGTCATAATAGTTTACATATTTCTTATGAATAATGAGAGAAAAAGCAGAATAAGAGGGAAAAACCATGAGAGAAAAAGAAAAGAAAAAAAAATAAACATAGCATATGTTGATTTACATTCAGTCTCCATAGTTTTCTCTTTGGAAGTAAGAAACATTTTTCATCCAAAGTTTTTTTGGAATTGCCTTGGATCACTGAATCACTGATAAGAACCAAATCTGTCATACTTGATCATTGCCCAATCTTGCTGTTACTATCTACATTACATTACTTGTTCTGCTTGCTCCATTCAGCATCAACTTGTGTATATGTCTGTAGACCTTTCTAAAATCAGTTTATCCATCATTGTTATGGAATTTACGGAACATTTCATTACTTTCATATACCATAACTTATCCAGCCAGTTCCCCCAATTGATGAGCATCTATGCATTTTCCCATTCTTTGCTATCACAAAAAAAGAGCTGTTACGAACATTTTTGTACATGTTGGCAATTTTCCCTATTTTATGTTCTCTTTAGGATATAGACCTATTATAGTGGCATTCATGGATCAAAGGGTATGCACAGTTTTATAGCCCTTTGGACAAAGTTCCAAATTGCTTTCCAGAATTTTTGGATCATTTCACAACTCCACTAACAATGCATTAGTGTCCCAGTTTTCTTACATCCCCTCCAACATTTATGTCATCTTAACCAATCAGAGAGGTGTGAGGTGATACCTCAGAGTGATTTTAATTTGCATTTCTCTAATCAATAGTGATTTAGAGCATTTTATTCCATTTGAGTATAGATGGTTTAAATTTCATCACCTGAAAATTGTCTCTTCATATGCTTTAATCATTTATCAACTGGGGAATGACTTGTATTCTTATAAATTTGACACTGTTCTTTACACCTTTTAGAAATGAGACCTTTATCAGAAACATTGGCTGTAAAATAAAAATATGTCCCAGCTTTCAATTTCCTTTCTAATTTTTGCTGTGTTGCTTTTGTTTGTGCAAACCCTTTTTAATTTAATGTAATCAAAGATGTCCATTTTGTTCCCTATTTTGTTCTCTCCATTTGTTTTCTGGTCTTATAATGTTCTCTAGTTCTTCTTTGGCCACTAACTTCTCCATTCTTCAAAAATTTAATAGGTAAACTATCATTACTCTCCTTATTTGCTTATAGTATCACTCTTTACACCTAAATAATGTACCCATTTTGATCTTGTTTTGATATGGGGTGTGAGATGTTGATCTATACTGAGTTAGTGATATTATTTTTTAGTTTTTCTAGCAATTTTTGTGAAATAGTGAGTTCTTTTCCCAGAAGCTGTTTGGTGGTTTATCAAATACTAGATTACTATAGTCATTGACTATTGTGTCATATGTATTGCACTTATTTCATTGATCCACCATTCTATGTTTTTGATTATTGCTGCTTTATAATAGAGTTTTACATTTGGTAGTGAGAGCTAGGCCACCATCTTTGTATTTTTTTTCCCATTATTTCTCTTGATTCTTGACCATTTTATGCTTCCAGATGAATTTTGTTATTACTTTTTCAAACTCTATAAAGTAATTTTTTGGTGAGACTGACCTTTGTGAAGAAAGTGATGAATAAAATAGTTATTTCATTGTTAAAATGTGTGTATTTTGTAGTGGGGAGTCAGAGTCAAATGTGTCTGAATCAGTTTCCAAAACATGTCAGTGAAAAAGTCTCATTTCTTTTTTTTTGCTTCCTCTCCTCTTGCTCTAATTTACCACTATATATATATATATATATGTATATAGTATACAGGTATAAGTATTCATGTATGTATGTGTATATATATGCACATATATAGTATATAGATATAAGTGTGTATATGTCTATATTTATATACTATACCTATATATGTGTGTGTGAATGTATGTGTATATAAATATAGATATTTATAGATATATCTATAAATATAGATGTATCCATACACAAATACACACTGAGCCCAAAAGACCTGAATTAAAATCCAGTCTCAATGACTTAACTACATTTGTGATTTTGAGAGTCATTTGATTTTTATTTGCCTCGATTGCCTTATTTGTAAAATTTGTAAAATAACAAACATCCCCTCCCAAGATTGTGAGATAATATTTATAAAATGGTTAGTGCAGTGTCTTGCATAAAATTGATTCTATCTATATACTAGAAACTTACAGTTAATATACTAGAACTTTTTTTAAATTTTTTTTTAGTCCCAAGTGGAGAAAGGTTGTTCATAGAATCCTATATGCCAACAAAATGGTATTCAGCAGTTTAGGAATGATGCTTCTCGTACTGTCCAATTGAGTAGTGAGAGCTAGTGCCTTGCACATTGTCTTCAGAACTGATTTTAACTTTTTGATACCAGACTCCTGGTTTTTGATGATCTGCTCATGGTCACCTTTCCTTAGGCTCCTTGGTGGTTCCTCACTTCTAAGTTCCTCTTTGACTTAGTATGGAGTCCTAATAAACTTTAGCCCTACAGCGGGTCAGAACTATTATCAAATCATCTGTCATCCTCAGCCTCCCCAGTCGCAAGGGATATAGGCTTATATCTTTATGATCAAACATTGAGACCCATTATTATTGTGTTCCAATAATCAATGACTGTAGGTATTGGCACAAAGTTCTGTGGGGACAGGGATTTAAATAGGGTATACCCAGGGGAATGGTATTTGCACATTTCACCTAAGCAAAATAAGAAACAAACATAGTTTCCACCTGTTTTTGCTTAGCATTGCTTCATATTAGGCTGCCTTAACTCAATGAATTCATCTAGTATTCATTGATTCTAAACTCTGCTTGTGCTATAATTATCTGTCAATACAAAGATGTGACTTACTATAGAAGAATCAATGGTTAAATGGATTACAAACAATTTAGATATATTCTTCCGAGGGGCCCATCATCTTGAGAATCTCTGTCTTACATGGGATCTGGGAATAAATGAGAGAAGAAGATCTGAGAAAGGGGAATGAAATCAATGAATCAGATCAATGAGATGAGAATCTAAGAAATCCAAAAGCAAGGGAGGAACTCATTCTGGGAATGAGAAGTTCTAAATATGTGAGATCCAGTGAGTGTAGAACCAAAATTCTTGTCAAACCATCAAATATAAGTGAAGGAGTTTATGATGTGATTCAGCATACTTTTCATGGTGGTGGCTACTTTGATTTACCAATACCTACGGTCTGTTTTATGTGCAAAAACTATTGTACCAGTTAAACAATTTACTACATCTGCTACAACACTGCTTAAAATATATTGGAGAACTTTGAGTAAATCATCCTTTTCTTCTCTAAATGTTTAGCCTTCAAGTGGCCCACAAAAGGTCAAGAGCTTCAATTAGTGGCTTAAGAAGGAAAGGGGGAAAAAGCAAAACAAGCATTTCTTAAGCACCTATTATATGTCAGGTTCTCAGCTAAGAATTTTAAAAATATTTCATTTGATTCTCATAACCTTGGGAAGTGATATTATCCACATTATATAGTTGGGAAAACTGAGATAAAGGTATATATTATTTGTCAAATATGACACAGCTAACAACTATCTGAAACTGGATTTGAACTCAGACACAGTGCTTCACCTACTTCAACCTTTAGCTAATTCTGCTTAGGATAGAATCAATCTGTCATCTGTGTCCTTTGAAAAAAATAGATCTTAAATAGGGTTCATTAATATATGAAGACTGCCAAGAATCATTGGCCTTGAATATAAAATAACATCAGATTAAAACAAGCTATTCGCTATAAGATTTGGTGTGTGGATATTGGTTTAAAATAGAGCACTAAAACTACAAATATATTAGAAAATAAGTTGATATAGCAAATAGAATTGTAAAATCATTTGGTTGTAACAGTGATCTGTGTCAAGGCATATATATCAATAAGCGTTAATTAAGTGCCTATTTCCTGCCAGGCACTGTGTTAAGAGCTGGAGACATAAAGAAAGACAAAAGAAATTTTCTGATTTCAAGGAGTTCATGGATTATGGATACAGAGAGTTTGAGAAAACCCTCTAGATTGATCTTATAGATTCACAAAAGGTCTCTGAATCTCTGATGTCAGATGGCATTTGCCTGGAACAATTTAGGAAACAAATTTAGGACTTGTGAAAATCTGCCTCCTCCTAAAAATGCCATCACAACTATTGGCAATTCCTTTTCATGTTCAAGGCCAATGCCAATAGGGTTTTCACTCCCTAATATCACAAAGTCAGTGTCAAGTACAATGTGTTTGAGTTTTAGAGCTCATGTTACATTTGAAGATCCTAGTATTATAGTTTTGTTTCACATAGTACTTTTAATCATGGATTGACACTGAGCTCTATTTAAGACAAGTACCCTCTGGCAATTTTGAGAAGAAGTTGACGTTAACCAGCATGTGAATGCAGTCATAGAATAAGGGGGGAAAACTGAAGTAATAATGCTTTTGCTTTCTGTTATTATATATTATATATTACACTGTTTTTAGCTCAGTTTTCTTTTGCTAAGTAGTAAATTCGGAGAAAGGGAACAATTTCATATTTGTAAAATATATGAAGACAATTTAAAAGAACAGCTTTAGGCAATTTAACAGCCATTTCTCAATTTAACATCAGATTCTTTCTCTGAGGTGATGGCTCACTATTGAAAGCTACAAATATGTTGTTATAAATATGCAACAGGTAATCAATAACTAAGATTAAAAATGATTTATCAATATTCCTGATCCTTTTCAACTCTAAACACATGAATTGAGCTGTTCTTTGCATTCATCAGGAAAATTACCTCACTCAATCCTTCTCTAATCTCTTACCCTTCTACCTTGAGATCTGCTGATTTCTTAAAACGTATGTTGTGATGGACAAAAGATCTATAATAACCTTAATATAGGAGAGGCTGTATTGTACAGTGGAAAGACTGTGGGCAAGTCATATCACTTCTGTTGCTGAAGTTTCTTCATTTGTAAAACGGGTAAAATCAAGTGGTTTCAGAAGTTTCCTCAGAAATCTAAATCTATCATTTTAATAGGAGAAAATGAGTGCTGCAATAAGCCCTGTATTCTAATGCCATATTAGTTCTTACATTCAATACTCTGGTTTCACTCTGCCAGAACCAGACAGGCTACATCTACTCCCCAAAGTGGTAGGGGTTCCCTTTATGATTTAGGCTATTTTTTCCCAATGCCATCAGTTTGAGCCTTTGGTTTTGCTTCCATGCCCCCTGGTTATTAGCTATCAATGACTAATATTTCTCAATTTCACTTAATCAATTTTACAAAGGAATATTTACTTGAAATATATAGTTAAAAAATAAAAGTTCAAATATTTCTCCTAAAAACTTAGAAGCACTATCTTCATATATTTTTCTTTTTTCTTTTCTTTTCTTTTTTTTCTTTTCTTTATTAAAATTTTTTCTTTGCAAAACATATGTATGGGTAATTCTTCAACATTAACCCTTACAAAGCTTTCTGTTACAAATTTCTCCCCACACTCCCCACCCCTCCCCTAGATGGCAGGAAATCTACTACATGTTAATTATGTTAAAATACTTGACAAATCGAATATATGTATACATATTTCCACACTTATCATTGTTGTGCAAGAAAAATCATATCTACAAGAAAAAAAAATCAGAGAAAGGAAACCCAATGAAAGCAAACATCAATAGAGAGCATGAAAATGTTATGTTGTGGTCCACATTTCATAAACCTCTCTCTGGGTGTATTTGGCTTTCTTCAGTGAACAACTGGAAGCGGTTTGAAACATTTCATTGTTGAAGAGAGCCATGTCCATCAGAATTGATCATCATATAGTATTGTTGTTGCCGTGTATATTGATCTCCTGGTTCTGCTCATTTCGCTCAGCATCAGTTCATGCAAGTCTCTCCAAGCCTCTCTGAAATCATCCTGTTGGTCGTTTCTTACAGAACAATAATATTCCATGACATTCATATACCATAATTTATTCAGCCATTCTCCAATTGATGGGCATCCATTCAGTTTCCAGTTTCTAGCCACTATATAAAGGGCTGCTACAAACATTCTTGCACATGTGGGACCCTTTCCTTCCTTTAAAATCTCTTTGGGATATAAGCCCAATAGAAACACTGCTGGGTCAAAGGCTATGCACAGTTTGATAACTTTTTGAGCATAGTTCCAAATTGCTCTCCAGAATGGTTGGATCCGTTCACAGTTCCACTAACATTCATATATTTTTCATAGAAGGTTTTTTAGAATAAGCTCAGATTTAGCTTAATTCTTTTATATTTTATATCTTGCCAAATTCACTTCCAAGTATTGTATCACTTCTAAATTTTTTTAATCGAGTTATCAATAGGCCAGGTCCCAAATGTCGCCAAAAAATGCTCTTGGATGCCAAGGGTATTTATGCTGGATTGGCTTCAGATCCCAGCAAGGACTAAATTTCCCAGAGGACCAATCTCTTGACCTTTCAAAACTCAATAATTTGGAGTTTCCAGTTGCTCAATTTAAAATAGAAAAGGATAAAGGCAAGGGACTAAGACCCGTTTCCCAGGTCTATGTATCAGCCTGTTGGAAGTCTTACAGCTCTTCTTTTATAACTTGTTTCTCATGAGAAGTTGTCAGGCAAGGAGTCCAACAGGTGACAGAAGCCAAAGATTATGAGCCAAGGCTTTTCCTAATGAAACAAACCAGTTATAGAATGTATACTTATACTCCAAAATCTCTGTAGTATACTGCTGTCATATGTCATCGAGATGCTCCCAGAAATAGGCTACTAGTTTCTTTAAGAGGGAAAATTCAGAGGCTCTCTCTGGATATGATAATCCTGGTTAAATATATGTGCTGTCTTTTCTTTCCAAAAATTGGAGTTGACCCTTTTCTATATGTTATTTTTATTTGGATAGACAACAAAATGCTCCAGCTACTTCCATCAAATCTGACTTAAAATTTTTGAATGAAACCTAAAAAAGTACTGTAATTAATTTTTGTTTCCCCCACTTTGACGATGTGTGTGTGTGTGTGTGTGTGCGTCTTTCCTAAAGTGATGCTGAGAACACATTGAGAGGTTCTTCCTATCTATATCTTCTCTTCAAGTACCAAAAATGTCCCTGGAGTCCCATTTCAAACAGTTCCAGATATTGTTTGCAATCTTACTTCCTCTACTACCTTCTCAGCTATCTGGCTTTCAAAATAAATATATTTTTATGATAATATTACGCAGATATTTGTTAGTATACATCTAGATTCTGTTTATCTCTTTTTCAGTGAGACTTGATTTTAAGGATATGTTCTATTTATATTTGTGGTTGACTATACCTGTATCATCTTTGTCTTCCTTTATAACAAAGTACCTACACATTAAGATTATGACTGTAAAATTCCTATTTTGGATAAACCTATATCATTTACATGGGTGAAAGAGAATATTTTTCTTTGAGTTTTAGAATAAGAGAAAAATTATTTTCCTCTTTCTCAGTCTGGATAGCATTTCACTTTACTATTCAAACCAAAAGAAAGGAAGTTTAAATAGATTTTAAAACAAAACACAAACAAAAAAAACTTCTTTAAACTGGAATAAGAACAGATTATTTTATTCTTGTTACTATTATTATTATTATAAAATAATCATAATAATTATAAATTATAGACTTAATTAAGATTTGCATAGCATTTTGTATATGATTACTCATTTGATCTTCACAAGTCTCCAGGAAGGTAGATATTATTATTATTTACATTTTACAGATAGGGAAACTGAGGTACAAAAAGAGTTATATGACTTCCATAGGATTGCAGAGTTAGTGTCTGAGACATGATTTAAACTTTTAATGTATTAGGTAGCAAAAAGTCAATGTAGACAAACATAGTTATAATGACTTTCTGTCCCCAAAATTTTAGAACAGTTTTACTAACTTCAGAAGTATAAATGCTAACAAAAACAAAAATTAACATTTGAAAGGTTAATGTTTTAAAATTTTAAATATTTGGTATGTTGCTTATTAAAA